>BGPR01010332.1:0-52954 GCA_013235015.1 Araneus ventricosus | reverse complement strand
ATTTTGAAGTACATGAAAAAACTTTGCATGCGTATTTTATGCGTGTCATCGAATATAATTTTCTATTTGTATTATAAGTAAATATGGCTAATAAAGAAATGCGCGCCATATAAAATTACATTTCGGATTGCTTATATTTATGTAATAATTTTTAAGGCCGATATCCTGTCTTTCTTTAAACAGAATCTAAGAAGTATCTTTTCTTATTTTAGTCGAAACATTTAAGTTTTGTTCGAATTTTTGTCTTCTTTTTATGCATTCAAGCCTTTTTAAGGGAGTGTGCGATTTTGCGGTGTGCGGATCACTGCAATATCTATCCAGTGGAATCGCAACGTGGGGGGGGAGGTTGGTATAAAGGTACTTGGTGTCCCTAAGCAAAGAAAAATTTATGCACCTCTAGGCAAAAAAAAAAAAAAATTATGCGCTCCTAGAAAAAGAAAAATTATGCGCCTCTAGACAAAGAAAAATTGATGAGCTCCTAAGCAAAGAAAAAATTATGCGCCTCTAAACAAAAAAATTATTCGCCTCTAGACAAAGAAAAATTCATGCACCCGTAGGCAAAAAATTATGCGCCCCTAAGCAAAGAAAAATGCATGCACCCCTTACCAATACGTACTCGCATATTCACATAAGCAGCCAAACACAACATAGTCGAATATAAACAAATTTAATTAAAAAATAATCTTTTTAAAAAAAAATTCTGAAACATTTTAATTGCACAGAAAGGAAAAAAAATTAATATTGCAAAGGATGGAAGTTCGACGAACGCCTGACAATTTCGTTTGATGGATAAGCACCCCGCTCTTGTAGCGCTCCTAGAACTAGCCCTGGGGGGGGGGGGGTTAAAGGAAAATAGTTGCCAAAGGCGCCCCTCTTCGGGGGCACTATGAAGGCAAAATATTAGGACGTTTAAATTTGATAAAGGAGCGAAAATATAATACAATGCCCCGGGCGCCATTCATACTTGCTACGTCACTGTTTTTATTTGGGATATTTCTTATCCAACTTTTTAACCTTATTCGACTAATGAAATTAATTCGTTAGGCGCAGTTCTTTTAAACACACTTTTATTTGTGGAGTTAAAATAGAATTTTTTATTTTAATTATTTTCTATTTTTTGGTCTTTTATTTATAACTCATTATTATAAATTTTATGGAATCTTGAAATCAATTTTTTCTTGTGTGAGGTATCAGGTATAAACTGATAATTAAATTCTGAAAATATTAAAATAATGCATTGACATCGAGAACACTCAAGTGTATAAAATTTGAAAACTCTAGCAAATCAGGGAGTGAGCGAAAAATTGGTTACAAAATTCCATCTTTATAAACGAGACACAAATCAAGTTAAACAAAAGCGTATGAAAAACGGTCGCATGATGATCGAATAGTATGACGAAATTCTGAAAAGACATTTAAATGAAAACAGCGAAACATTTTTCAATTCCGAAGGAGAGAGAAACAAAAACGGAAGCGGCGAAAATCGCGCTCGATTATTTATCGAATCGAATTGCTTTTACTCCGGGTAAGACTTTTTCCTCCTGACACACCTTGTGGAAGAGTTTCCTATTGTTGTTTTTACGTGTTCTTTTCTTCTTTTTCTCCTCTGTCGTGTTCTTTACACCGCCCCCGTGTTCCGGCGGAACACATCTTAGTGGTTCGTGACGTCACGAGTTCCGCGTATCAGAGGCACAACCTTGAGTGACGTCGCGAGCCAGAGGAGCGCGGCCAATCATCGCTCACAGACATGACATCATATCGACTTCGGGCTGCGGCGCGCACGGTTGCGAAGGTTGCCACTTTTGGCACGTTATCGCCTTTTTATAAGTTTTTGTCACTTTCTTTCAAAATACTTTTTATTTTCATTTTGGAGATAGTAATAATGGGTTATGAACAGAAAAAAAGTATAATAATTTTAGTGTTTTAAAGAATTATATTTTTTTAAGGAATGTCAGAATTTACTTTTTTTCCTTCAAGTGTTTTAGGATTTTATCAAATTTAGAAACTATAGCTTTATAAAAGGAATTATATTTTAAAAGGACGAAAAACAATTTTATTTTTTTTCTTCTGAAAAATATAAAAGTTGACTTTGGAAATGTTTTTGGCTTTAAAGCGTCAAGTATTTTATTGAACTTAAAATCTATAGCTTGATTTAAATATAACTTTTTTTTTTTTTTTGAAAAATTAAGAAATATCTTTGTGAAAAGTTAAATACATAAATTCCTGACATGGATTTTTTGAAAATAATTTAACATTTTTGTACTGAAGTAAATGGATAGCTTTAATTGGATTTCTAATATAAGATTCGCAGCATTTGTTTTTTGCGAATTTTATTATTATTATTTTTTCTTAAATTCCCAGCATTTCGTGATATGTTTAGTCTTTCTGTTGATATCCATGTAAAATATCAATATTTATATTTTAAATTTCCGTAAAATTTCTAAAGAAAAGATAAATGTTCTTTTTAAATATTTAATTTAAAGTAAACAACACAGAAATGTCTTTTACGAAAATTCAAATTTAAAACATATTAAACAAAATAAAAAACTGCATTATATTTATATTTTTAAAAAATGGTTGTAATTATGTATACTATTTGATATACGCAGTTATACAAAACTATATTATACAAATAATTACAGCCTTTAAATTTGAAATATCTTCCATTCTATCATTCTCATCAAGGCTTTAAAATTTCTGAAGGTAAAATAATTTGAACATGAATTGTTTCTGATGATAAATTATGATGACTTGAAAAGAAAATTGCATTTCAAAAATTCTTCAAGAGGAAACTTTCTTTCATAAGAAAGATCTCAATAAAATATATTCTATTTATAATTCTGAGTCTTTTACCTTAAGTAGAATTTTCAGGCGGATGACTGAAAGCATTGCTGTAGCACTTTCATCCCCGGACATGCGCAGTCATGAAGCTTTTACTGCAGCGATACCTTACGGGAGGCAGTGCGCGCTATTTATTATGCGAGAAAATTAGAGGCATTGTTACTTTCTCGTATACGAAGTATACAAAGAGTAAGTATTGTAATCGTCAAAAAATTCGAACTCGAGTTTTTGACGAATCTCCACGTTTTAGACCTCCACGAGTTCGAAAAACACAATTTCGGAATTATGTCTGTCTGTCTGTGAACACGATAACTCGAAAACTATTAGAGCTACGGGGATGAAATTTGGTATGTGGTCTTTAAACATAATTTGTAGGTGTCTATCAAATTTTGGACAAAATCCGTCTACGGGAAGTCTGCCTGCGGTCATGAGAGCACTATAACTCAAAAACTTGAATAGCTAGATGGATCAAATTTGGTACACAGTTTTATCGTCATGAATGTAGGTCCGTATAAAATTTTGGGCCAAATCCGTCAAAGGGTTGACTGTCTGTCGGTCGGTATAATTAACAGATTCTTTCCAAAAGTAATCTCCACGCGCATGCGTACTGGAAGCAATCTTCTGTGCACGCGAAAGCTATGGAGCGAATTACGTCAGTTTGTCCTTGGGCCGGTAAGAGCGGAAAATCGGTACGCATCTCTTTGAATTTGATTCTTTACCTAGATATTTTTCAATCACTATAATGAAAAACCTTCTGATAGTCATTGGATTCTGGGTAACAATAGGTTCGAATTTTTTTAGCCACGCGGGGGAAACGGCACCTTTTTGGGGAAGTATACGAGAAAGTTTAGGGGAGAACACTCCCGCTGGTTTAATAGAAGGTTTGTGCCCGTCTGATTCGGGCTTTTAGCTCGCCAACAATATTTCAGCTCTGATTGTCACAGATTTACTGACGACAGTTGCAGTAAAAAAAACCTTACGCACATTGACAGAGTGTTTAAGAAAGAGGGGTCGAGTCCACGTCTTTTGAAGAAAAGCCTTACATTTTTTATTGTCAAATATATGTGTTTGAATTTAGTGACCCACAAAAATTTTCTCGCGACCCACGGTTGCGTAACACTGGTAGAAAATGTGTAAAGATGCAGAGAAGTTTAGTTTTAGTTATATTAACGTCCCGTTTTGAAGCAACACGACGGCTATTTTGGGACGGACCTCATGATTTTGAACCACGGCCAGATGACGAGGACGACACCTGAGGAGGCAGAGTATCTGTGGCAGATGAATAACGCTCTTATAGACCATCCACTTCGTCTAATCATCAACTTGTCGATCGGATCAGAGAACTGATGCTTAGCTATCGTCGTTTAACAATTAGAGGCATCATTGAACAAGTTCCTGTATCAAAAACGACTTGAATTTATGGCGAGATAACTCATAGGTTTTGCACCATGATAACGCACTTTCTCACAGCGCCATTATTATTCCTGAATTTTTGCTAAAAAAGTAAACAAATACGGCTCCACGAGTTCCGTATTTACCAGATGTGGCACCGTGTGATTGTTCCTTATTGCCACGGTTGAAGCAGCCTCTTCGTAGTTGAAGGAAAAAATAAATGGTCACTTTATGTATGGTAGTTTTAAAACAATGTTTTTATTAAATATAAAAATACTTGTATGCGTTTGTACGATTTTCGATATTATTTATGTGGGGGATAAAGGAGAAATGACGGAGGCATTGATTTTTTAAAAAAAGATTTAATTTAAAAAATTAAAGGTTGAAGAAAAAAATGATAAAGAAAATAAAGAAAGATGCATGCGTGCATCTTGTTCCGACTCCCTTTCTCGATCGGAATCAGGGTTGCCGGATCAAAATAGCTAAATAAGGCCAAACCTTCTTAAAATAAGGTCAAAAAAGGCAAAATTTAACAAATTGATTGACAACGCCATTTGCTATTAGAAAAACAGCTATCCTCCATGAAAACAAATCCCACTTGATAGGCATATGTTCAGTGTTCTATTATTAAACTAAAATTTAAGTGAAAGAAATTTAAAACATCTTTGTTCTATTCAAGATCTATTTCGTTTGACAGCTTATTATATATCATTTGAAATGTGTAATATCAAAAATTTATTAAAAAACAACAGAATAAGTAATTAAAAATTGTTCTAAAAGTCATTAACGAAAATAAAGCCGAAAAAGGCCAAAATTGAATTTAAGGTCAAATGAAAATCTCCAAGGCCAAAGTCTTTGAAAAAAGGCCAAATTACCATAATTTGGCCTTAAAAAGACCAATATGGCAACCCTGATCGGAATGCAATACATGTGCATAGTTTTTTTACAAGAATATTAAAGTTTCAGTTCGTAAAATGCGCGGAGAGCCTCCTGGCGGTGATTAGACGGAACGCTACATTTATTTCAGTGAAGCCGATAGACCGAGAAACTTTTTCCAAGAAGCCTTCATGGCTACCTTTTCACCAGCTATAATTTTTATGGATGGCATCACAAAACAAGAGCAGGCAAGTTGTAGAAACATATATTCAATTATCCGGAAAAATCTCTAATCTGGCTTCCGCGAAGTTCCGTTGCTAAGAGGCATTCTACTATTGATTGAAATTTTATACGGATATTTAGAAACTAGAAGATCTGTGCCCGTCTAAGACGGGCTTTTAGCCTGCCAACAATATCTCAGATCTGATTGTCACAGATTTACTAACAAAATTTGTAGTGTCGTGGTTACAATTCACTCCCTTCTCCTTTTTATGGTAGGTGGCGCTACTAGAGCCATCCGGGTTTTTCCCATGATGCCTCTCTCTCTTCTTCTGTGTACTTGTCTTGTGTTGTTGTTCTCTGTCTTGCGTCTTGTACCTTTTAATGTCATGGAACTTAGTCATCTAGTAAAAATGGTTCCTGAAATTGAATTAATTCTTCAACAGCGGCATTCCGTATAAACATTAGTTTCGTCCCTCTACAGTAGTAGAAAATGTAATGCACATTGGCGAAGTGCTCAGGAAATGAAAAAATTATAATTTGTAATAAATTTTAGATGTAAATATATAAGAACATTAAAAGTAAACAATATAAAAGTCCGGAATTCTATGAACTATGACTCATTTTTACCAACACTCTGATCAGAACTAATTAAACATTTTTACCAACACTCATATCAGGGCTAATTAAAGCAATTAGTAAAAAACTTTAAAGATACTTTTTGCAATAGAATGCACCACGAATTCAAATATTAAGGAAGAACCGTTTTAATTAAAATAATGCAAAATCAAATTCAAATCTTAAGAAAGAACTATTTTTAATAGCTTAAAAAACAGAACTTATTTACCAACACTCAAATCAGAACTTTTAAAGCAATTTGTAAAAAACATGAAAGATAACAAATAGTGATTAAAGCACCACAAATTCAACTAGTAAAAAATACTTATTCTTTGTTGAATTAACGATGTACGATGATCTCTGATGATTTCGAAACTTCTAACTGATCGGCGAAGCTGAAATACTATAATGAATCAAAACGGATAACGGAATTTTTTTTACCGCGGGTGAGTGAAGCAGCATAAATAATAAAAAGAAAGGAATCTTAAATCATCAAAGATTGAAAACAGTATATGCAAATTTATAGACGTAGATAGATCGTCTGAGTCTGTTTGGCACGTAGCCAAATGACCGTGTTACTTCAATCTCTGGCTTACTATATATATTAATAGTGGCCACGATACTGACTCATCTGCGTTAAACAGAGCTTTTGAATAATGTAAAAAATTGACAAGAAAAATTGAGAGATATAAAAAAATAAAAGAAATTGCGTCAGTAAAAGCGTACTTCTGAGCTGCAATGTAGTACGAAACTATTTCATATGAATGCTTTAAATCTAATTTAAGACACCTAGTGATTTAGCGAACCATTTCTAGCAAATGATGAACAATAGTGTAACCTAAATTTCATGCCTTTTAAAGTTTAAAAATTTGTTTATCCCCCGCTGTGAAGAGACGTGGACCGCTTCGAAACTTGACTAATATATGTCGGTCGATTTTGTCTTTAGTTACAATTCCAGTACGAATTCACAAGTTTCTCAGATCTACGATTTTACATTATGAAAATTTTGCAACGACTGATGCACTCCTCGGATCTAAAATAATTCTCAGTAATTATTTAAATATAAATATTTCATTTATTTATCTATTATTATTATTTTGACCCGAAATATCAAAAGTTACCGGTTTTAGATCATGGTTGTTGGGCTGATACTTCGTGCCGGCCCACATGTTTTTCTTCTGCTGAATACTTCCTAGTATTATTCATACCCTGTTTAAGATATGGAATTTCTCATTAAGGCAAAAAGTCAGTAAGTGTTAATGATGAACTATCGAGTAATCGTCTTTAGTCGTAAGTCAATCTTCTGCGTTTGCACAGAAAATGATTTTTTTTTTTTGAATATCAGCAAGATAGCGGTTTAAGTTTTGCAAAAGAATAATAAATAACTGTTCATAGTTTTTAAAAAGTTAATTTTTATAGAAGAGTTATAAATATTTTTTATAGTTTTTAATCTGAATTTCTTAAACTGGAAATTTGAGAAAACAATTTAATTTCTTACTCTTTTAAAAATGTTAATTTCTTGCTACAGTGTAAAATCCTGAAAGAAATTTCACATTCAAATAATATTCCAAAATCAACTAGTATTAACCAGCATTATTGCATTAACCAGCGATAGTTGCAACAATCTGGCTGCTATAACCTGAAAAGATTCCTTGTGATAGAAATACGCAAATTATTGAGAAACATCCGGGAGCTGTAAATTTTTTCTTTCTGTAAAACTTTCTGTTTTGCTAGTAACAGCAATAAAAAAATGAACAAATAAGTTTTTATTTAAAACCCCTCAAACAATTAAAGTATCCATTGATAAGGTGACCAACCGCCCTTCTTTAGGGAGAACAGTCCTCCTTTTGTAAGTTCTGTCCTAAATGTCCTCCTTTTAAATATTTGAAATTGGAAGACTGAATTTAGATTTAAATTCTGAAAAAATAATACAACAGGAAAATAAACACGGTGAAATTGATAAAAGATGGCGGGAATATTCAGCCATTTCAAAAATGAACATATTTTATGTGAAAACTTATTCTTGTTCAATTTTCGTTGTATTGCCATAGAATTAATGCAGCAGTTGAAAGGGTATTTTCACTTGCTAATGATTTTTGGACATGTGAGAAATCGAGATTGAATGTTGATACTCTAGCCACAGCACTTGCCGTTAGATTCACTATGAAGGATATTTCTTGTTCCGATATTTCCAATATATTGTTAGAAGCTAATACATTGACAGAAAATAATCATTCTATGGAAAAGTACTCATTTGAATAATAATTAATAGTCATGTATACATAATTACAATTTAAAACGTCACAAATGTTTCTATTATGCATTTGTCATATTATAGTGTATTCTGTATTATTGTTGCAATGAGCAAAATGTATCTTTTGTTTACTATTAGCAGTACGCGAACGGCGTTGCCCGTGGAATCAGGACTTCAACAAAATGGGGGGAAAAATGCCCACAGTGACACGAAAAAGTTTTGAAATTAAAATCAAAACAAAAGCTACACATTATTGATTTTCGACAATGGCGCTAATGTAATGACGTCATTGGAAGGAATCGGATTGTAGAAATGCATCCTAGGAAGGAAAGCATATTACGTCATCTTCTACGAGGAAGGTCACGCACCAGGTAATGAAATTGCAACAGTGCATTTTGGGATCGTCCGTAGAAACTCTCGCTGTCAAATCTTGCTAGGAAAAAAAAATGTTTGAACTGATCAAGGAAAAATTAATTTTAAAAAAACGGAATAAGATATTTTAACCGTTCTTGTTTTAAATCTGACAGAAACGTTCCAGTTATAAGCTGAAAAAAAATAAAAATTATAGTGTTGTTAGAACGTCAGATGCGAGAGTTTGAAGAAATCCTTATCAAAAATTACCATAAAAGTGACTATTATTTAAAAATTTCTCAAAATTCAATAAATTACGTTGGAAATTCAAAACAAACTTCATTAGAACGAAAATTGTTTGTTCTATTCGATGGTGCATCGATTGTTTTTAAACTGTCATTAGAAAAGATACTACAGTTGTAAACATCCCGAAAATGACCCAAAACAACACAAAACATTAAATAAAAAATTTTTTAGATTAAATTTTAAAATTCGGGCTTCGAGGTGCATCGAGTCACCATTACGACTACCTGTGTGGCAAATTTCAAGGCTGTAAGTGCGATAGATTCGTCTGGACATGGCGCACACACTCGCGCACACATCACACAAACATTGCCTTCTATAAGTATAGATATATTTACTTCAATTTATTTGTGTCCTTTTCATTGGATAAAAGTTGGTCACCTTACCATTAAGTAACTTTTAGTTATTCTGAGCGTTCGAAACATTTTCTACAAGCGAGCTCTTTGTATCTGTATTTGAGCACAAAAAACATTTTTAGGGAGTATTAGCATGAGAATATTTACACGCTTTTATTTAACTTGTCTTGTTTCATGTTGGTAAAGAGCGATTTTGTAATCGATTTTTCACTCACTTTTGATGTGCTAGAGTTTTGAAATTTTGTAAACTTGTGTGTTCTCGATGACAATACGTCATTTTAATATTTTCATGATTTAATTATATTTAATCAGTTAATTTTTAATTGCATTTTGATTCCATGCGAGTGGCACCAATTCGTAATTAGTTTGACAAAAAAAATGATTTTAAAATCTCATATTATTTATAATAATTAATTATAAAATAAAGACTGAAAAGTGGAAAATAATTAAAATAAATGTTGTTGTTGTTTTCTACTTTTTAGTACATTAGTGAAAGTGTGTTTTGAAAAGCTGTTTTTATTAAATTAATTTATTTCTTCTAATGAAGAACGCAGATTATTTCCAAATTTCATCTCCCTCACTCTACGTAGCGTCTGATGGAACTTTCCTTTCATATGGAGATTAGTTCCATGTATTTGCGGCATATATGTTTATGCTATTTAAAAAGTGTTTTTGAAACGATAAGGCGCATTATAAATAAATAGCATATATTCTTGGATGGATTATGGTGTTTCGGATGAATAAAAAAACAACCCTCAGAATATTGATTTCCTTATTCATTTAGTGACCAGTTTCGTTTAGTCTTTGGTGACCAGCTGGTTTGTCGGAATTGGTGGCTGCGAAAAATTTCGATTAAATCATTTATGCGTATCATAGTTTCTCCTAGTAATGTTTCTCCTAGCAAAATATTTTTAAACTTCAAATTTTAATCGACATTTACCTTGGATCATTTTAGAAGCTTTACACAAGCTTCGATCATTGTGATATGCAACTCCCTAATTCTCTTTGTCATCTCAGGTCAAATTCGGACTATTATCCGAAATGGCAAGGTGACCAACTGTTTTACAATAAAAAGGAGGACGCAAGAAAACTGAAGAACAAAAAAATATATCGTAAATAAAAGAAACATTTTGTTCATTACAACAATTGTACAGAATGCACGATAATATGATAACTGCATACTAAAAACATTTGTAACATTTTAAATTGTAATTACGCTTATATGCTTATGAATTATTATTTAAATTAGTACTTTTCCATAGAATGACTATTTTTTTTGTCAATGTATCATCTAACAATATATTGGAAATACCTGAACAAGAAATATCCTTCATATTGAATTTCTCGGCAAGAGCTACAGCTAGAGTATCAACATTCAGTCCAAATTTCAGACATGTCCAAAAATCATTAACGAGTGAAAAAACGCTTTTAATTGCTGCATTAGTTCCAGGGCAGAACAATGAAAATCGAACAAGAATAAATAAATTTTCACATGGAATATGCTCATTTTTTAAATGGCTGGCCACCATCTTTCATCAATTTCATCGTGTTTATTTTCCCAATGTATTAATTTTTCATAATTTAAATATATATTTAGTCTTCTAATTTCAAATATCGAAAAGGAAGACATCCATGAGGACACTTTTCGAGGGAGGACAGAACTTAGAAATGGAGGACGGTTGGCCACCTTAGAAATGGCAGATAATTGAACGTCAACGAACCCAATTAGTTGCGGAATCTCGAAATATACTCAAAAACATAAGTATAGTGAGTACAATCATTCAGCGTCGGCAAATATGCTTTATAATTTGTGTAATATCGTATATGAAGTTTGTTTACTGATTCAATAAAAAAAATCAATATACAGTAAAGCACCGCTTATACGTCTTTCAAGGGACTGACGTAAAACGACGTATAAATGAAAAGGCGTATAATAGAAATTCGAATAAAAAACTTTGAATGATACAAATTTAATGCTACTAATGTACATTGATTTAGAAGTATTAATTTTAAAGTTTTTAAAGATAGTACTAGTATAATTCTGCACAGTGTAGAAATCAGTAATTAAATTTTAAAATTAATGCATTATTGTGCATTATGTACGCAGTAGTGCTAATTATGCATTGCAAACATTGCTTGAGCACTAATTATGCATTTCTTATTTTATACGATTTATTTCATGCATGTAGGCGTTTAATTAAAAAAAATATCTTTAATTGTCGTCTGAGGTGCTGATTATCTGTGAGTATTAGGTATCGCATTGTAAATCAAATTGGGTTCAATGAAATGTTTTCCCACTTATATTTTGACAAAAAAAAGTTCGAGGTTTTTCAATGCAGTCCATTGCGTCTTTAAAGAAAGGTGGAATGACTTCTTTATCATTAGCACCAGACAATTTGTATTCTATGAATTCATCAACTATTAAAAATTGCAAAGTTATAATCTAGACATCACTATTCACATACTAGAAAGTGGAAAAATTTCGCATTTTAAAACGAGGGAAAAACGACGTATAACCGAAGCTTTGCGTCGTATAAACGGAGCACTTATCATTACAATGAATACTGATGAATCGGGACCGTGATGAAACGACGTATAAATGGAAACGACGTATAAACCGTGCTCTACTGTACTACAACAAGAAAACAAGTCTTCAAGCATAAACAGCGATAGTATATTTTGATACGTCGAATTACGTTACAGGAAGGAGCAACAGTATTTAGAAATGAATGAACAACAAAAATGTGTCATCATTACCTATTTTTGAATTTAAACCATTATGTAATAACTCAATAAATAAATAAGTAAAGCAATAATAATAAGTAAGCACGCTTTACAAGAAGACCTTCTAAATATCTAAGAAAAATAAGAAAAATCTTCATACCTTGGTTTTCAGCAATGGAAAAGAAACACTGGATAAAATATCTGTAACAATAATGAAAACGATTTGAATTTCACTACAAGAGGGAAAAGAATTGCGACAAAATGTATTTAAAAACATTTTTTAAATTAAAATTAGAGAAAAAAAAATTGAACGACAACTAAATTGATATTTTTAAAAAAGATTTTAAGATTTGAATTTTAAGATGACATAAAAAACAATTTTGTGCTATGATATTTTTGGATGTTGTCGCGGAAAAGTATCGAGGCCTTGCCCAATTTTTAATTTATAAAATTTCTTATTAAAATTTTTTAAAAATCGCTCCGAGTTGCACATTCAATCCTCCAAAGTTTAATTATGCCAAATCTAAGGGTCCTTGTAGTCCATTATTAGCTCATCGCTTTCATTATTAGTTAATAATACGCAAGTTAGTTACGTCATTCAGAAGATGATCTATAATTGTCTTTTGTAGATTTTCTGATCTTCAATTTGAGAAAATGCATGAAAAGTAATATTTCAAGAAGTATAATATGTTTGTTTGCATTTTGTAATTGTATAATTATTAAAAATTTATTAGTAAATATAATGCTAAAATTACTTTGCTGATTTAAAAGCATTAGTGACTTTCTATTACTTTTGACTTTCAAATATGTGTGTAACATTTTCGTACATATTAATGGGGAAAAATCACTATTTTAACCTCTAGTTATTTTTTCAATTTATTATAAAATATTCCAAAAGTGAAACATATTCTATCTGCCAATTAAGTGTTGCTTTGATAGTTTCTTGCAATGCTCAATTTTATTACAGTTTTCAGAATTGAGCAAAGCAAGTTTTTCATATATATTTTTTAAATTAATTTCTGGGCTTGTTTCTTTTTCTGCCTTTTAGTATTTCAGCATTGCATTCAAGTGTTGATATTCTATCACATTTTGGGAAAAAATAGTCCAAGTCAATATACAAAGCTAATTGTAGCCTTTTAATGTTAAAATGGGAATAAAATATAGATTTTACCCATGACCAAACTTTAAAATGTATTTTACCTGCAGTAATACAAAGTGACTTGGTCTCTTTTGACAGTACACCCACAATATGTTTGCTTGATTTCTAACTGTGTAATTTTCTGGATTCCTCAACTGCTGTAGAGATAAAATAATTTAATAAATTGTGCATTATTATATTTCTAGGTGGTTTGTCAGCATTAATCCGAGCCGAGGATCTGAAACAACCCAGACTAAAGGGAAGAAGGCCTCTATTGAAAAAATGTTAATGTAATACAGTGTAAAATGTATTGTACAGTGATAGCAGTGGTCCTATATTGGTCCTATAATTTCAAATAGAACTAATCTAAAATGTATTAAAATATCTTTTTCAACTTTTCCCTTCAGTGTAAAATGAAAAACAAAATGATAAAGGGAATTACAAAGAACAATAACAATAATTTTGTTTCTTAATAACCACAGAAGTTTAAAAATGGGATATTAAAAAATCTCTTTTTTTTTGTGTGTTATTTTAATATTAAAAATAAATACTAAAATTATATCTAAAAATTTGTACCATTAGTCAAACAGTCCATGAATTTCTTTCCAAAAAGAATGTTTTCAAACTGATTTTTCATATAAAATATCCTTTTACATGTAAAATAACACTTTTTAATAACCTGAAAATTGCATCTAGGTGAAAAAAAATGTTGCCAAATTGCCGGTTTCTTAAAGTTTAATAATATTTAAAATGTTTGTCCATTTTTATGGATATTCAATTCTTCAGTGTTGTAGTATAAAATTTAAGCTTTAGTTTGAATTTGGGCTAAGATAATCAATTTCTAGCTCTTTTATTTACCCTGGAAAAGAGCCTTTGAAAAATAGCTTTAACACAGAATAAAATAAAAGCTTTTAAAAAAAATCTCCACCTGGTGAAGTGATTAGTGTTTACCAAGATCCTTTGGTAACAGATATTTTAAATAAGAAAATACAAATATTTATTAAAATTTATAGTTACCACAGTTAAAAAATTGTTTCTAATTTTTTATTGAAAATTCCTATATTTTTCTGTACTTGTGCTGCTATTATTGTATTTAGACTGCAAATTGTTATGTAGTTTTACAATTTTTGTGTCTTGGATGTACATTTTTATAACTGTATCATTGTATATTTTAACTATATCTTCTTTAACTATCACAGTATTTTGTACCTGTGTCATTGTTTTTTTTAATTTGCACTGTTTTGTACTATTACTAATTTTGTCATATTACTATTTGTAAATAGAAAAATAAAATGTTTCTTGTTACATTTTGATTTGTTATTTTGTTGCTAAAAATATCTGTAGTATTTGAGCATTACTTGGAAAGTTTATTTAAAAAAACTGAGAGCTGACACTAAAAGAGGTGACAACTTTATGGTGAAAGAAATCATTAGCTTTAAGTCAGAGTTGCTACAAAAGTTATCCCAACCTAAAGCTCTTTTAAAAATTACATATTACTATAAAATTCACTGTGAGGGAAGTCAGGGAATTTTATCGATCTGGAAAAATCGGGGAAATTAATAGTTATTTGTTTCTTGAGTTATTATCTATAAATTAGTATCTCATATCTAGCATTATTTATAACAATAAATGGAATTTAAAAAAATTTATATTCATTTATAAAAGCATAAGTTTTTGATTAGAGCAATTAATCTATGATTTGTTAAAGAAAAAAGATTTGAAGTAATATTTTGGCAGTTACTCTTGTTTAAATCTTTTCTAAAATATATATTGGGTATGTATAATTATATTATTTTTATATTTATGCTGCAACATGTTATTCTGGTTCCTATGCAAAGAGCACTAATTAGTTATTGAACTGTTTTAAAGTTTTGAGCAAAGATCATAATAGCCTGTACTGTTAATATAATTTAACTTGTGTTGCAAAGAGTAGTTTTAATGTTTCTTAGAATTCTTAAGCAGTTTTAGAAGCAAAGTATTTTTTACATGCAAGAAATGTAATATACTGTTTTAATAGCTTTTTTTAGGATGTTCATTCCATTTTTTTAAAATTAAATTTCATAAAAACATTTGATTTTTTCATATTAAATAATTAGGAAAAGTGTTTAATAATGTAATCCAGGAAACTAATATAATTAGTAGCCGTAAATCAGGGAAATGTTGTAAGTTTAGTCAGGGATAATTTTTTTCAGTTTCTGTAGCCACCCTGCTTCAGTAAATGTTACTGTAATATTTACTGTGTTTCAATAAATGTTACTGTAAAGTAGACTGTTGTTAAGTATATATTAATGTAAAATTTACACTTAACAGCTCTGTATGCTATGCAGTAGAAACCTATAATTGTAGTAAAAGCTCCTGTAAAAATAGCAATACATATTACCTTAGAATTTGTGATAAAATTTACAGTAAATCGGTTAATGTTACTGTAAAATTTACAGTACACTTTAATTTTTTTCTACTGCAAAATTTTACAGTAAAAATTGAATTTTACAGTATAAAGTACTGGCACCCTGATTGCCAGTACTTTTTACTGTAAATTTACAGTAATTTTTTTTTACAGTGTACGAAAAGAACACGGGTTAAATGTCTATCGCAAGTTGAAGTTAAAAATTTCTTTGTTAAAGGAGCAATGAATATCAAATTATGCATAAGAGATTCAATTGAAATTATATTCCTGGCGAACAAGTGGCGGTTAGTATTAAAATATCATCTATAATTCGAAACATTTTGTTTAATTCAAAATCGAAACTGATTTTTGTTTTGTTAAAAACGTCTGTACCTCGTATCCCCCGTGTCTGTTTTATATTTAATTGACAATGTATCCTATATAAAAAAAGCAAGAAGAAAAGTACTGGAGGCTGTCTTTTTCAAACAGCCGTAGATGTTAAAGGCGTATGACTACTTGACTCGCGTGACTCTTTTCCGATTTTCAATTTTTTTTGTAACTTCTGTTGTTCCCTTTATCTCTAAAAAAAGACATTAGTTATGTGTTTAACATATGTAGTTACCGAGATATAGAGGATCGCGTCACCAATTCATGCGCATTTTTGCCCAAATTTGCGACTCGGTAGTCGCTGAACTACAATTCCGATTTTCAACTTTTTTTTGTAACTTCTGTTGTTCCCTTTATCTCTAAAGTAAGACATTAGTTATATTGTTAACATATGTAGTTACCGAGATATAGAGGATGTCCCATACAACGTTTTTTGTTGCGTTTTGGCGTGTGAATCAAATTCCTTCCTGAGACTCCAATGGGAGGAACGTATTCCTACATTAAAATTCTCGCTTTTTAAAAAAAATCTTTGAACACGTTAAATGTGAATTGTTTTGCATTTTTGAAGTTTTATTGCACATTTTTTACTTTGAAAATGATGTATACTTTTTTTATTACAATGCTAATGGTGTTAAATTTTGAAATTATAATTCTCATAACTTTTTTAATGAAATTTTTTACTGTTTATTTATTTGTTATGCATTATTTATTAAAACTGATGACTTAAATAAAATCTGTACTACCATTTTTAGCTTAAAAATCGTCGCTTTCTCCTTCTGTACTTGCTTTTAGTCCCAGTTTTTCTGAATTTGAGTGTGTGAATAAATAGAATTTTTATTGTGATGTCATCAGCTTCAAAGTGCTGTACTTTTAATTATTAAAAGTATTTATACTGTCCAGCTAGAAATATTGAGTACCTCAATCTAGGAACCAATGACATTTTTCCATTAGGATTCTTTTTTCCTTGGCTTATTTCAATCGTATGTTGTTAATTTTGTTACAATTTTAATACATTTTTGTTACTTCCTTCGATTATTTTAAATCTTCATCATCGCAATTTTTCCTGGATGCAATATAGCATTTGCGCGCACCAGTAAAATTGCTTTGGATATTAGATTCTTCTAGTAATTACTTTCTATACTTAACTCCAAATTAATCTAGGAATATCTGAGGAAATTTTAAGTGGGATTTATTATGTTCCTATCGATTCGCGGACTGTTCTGTGGCTACTTCTCCAGACGAATACATTTGAAACCATTTTTAAGTTAATAAACATCAACAATTAAAGTGCGCTTTGTTAAAAAATGAAGTTTATATTTAGACTACTTTGTAAATGTGTCGCGGTGCAGCATAAATTTTTCACAGGTTTTGCAACATTTTAAACTTAATTTTTCCTCTTCCTTTCAGACGTCCTGAAATTTCGCACTATTTTTGTTGTTTCTACTGTAGAATAATCGCTTTAAGTTAATTACATTTCACTTTAGTCATTAGCTTTTGAGAGTTTTAGTTTAGTTTAGTTTTATTCAGGGGTGGTTTCAGAGGGGGGACCGTGTGAGCCAAGCCCCCCCCCACCCGTCGGGGAAATTTTTTGTACGGGGTGTTCAACTGTAGTTAATAAATAAAAATCTAGCGAAAATTTCAGACCAATTTCATTACACTCCTCCCCCCGTACAACAGGTTGTGCCCCCCGTCGGGCAAACTCTAGCGCTATTCCTGGTTCCCGTCCCGTTTTGAAGCCACACGAGGGCTATTTTGGGACGGACCTCGTAATTTTGAACCGCGTTCAGACGACGAGGACGACACCTGATCTGGCACCCCCTTTCCAAACTTCCTGACCACACCAGCGGGAGGACGACCTAAACCCCCTAACGTATGATTTAACGTGCAACAGACCCAATACACGACGGATCTTCAGTGGAATCGGGCTTAGCTTTTGTGAGATGCACGTCCTAGAAAGTGCAGATTTTAATCAATATTTTAATGTGTTTTCCGAGTTTGTCACCGATGAGTTTTTCTATAGGTGGTAGGACTAAGTTGTCAGTAGTTTAACACTTTTTTAAAAATGAACTCATATTAAATGCTAGTTTTATAACAATTATTCGGACTTTCGACTTCGGTTTGACAAGGAGATTCAGAAGTGTAGAAAAAGAATATGTAGTAGAATCTCTGGTAACCGGCAACAATCGGACTTCGCCGATGCCGGATAAGATATTTTTCTGGATAATGGAATACATGTTTCTACAATTTATATATTCACGTTTTGTGGTGACATGTAGAAATTCTAGCATGCGGAGGCCGTTGGCCATGTTTTTCGATCAATCAAATAAATAATATCGTACAGATTATTCGTATTTTAAATTATTGTGCAGATTATTTAAAATTAAAACGCGCATACATAGTTTCATATTTCAAAAAAAAGTTAAACATTTTTTTTAAAATTACTATTATCACTTGAAAGTCAGGCATTTCTGAGAGTGATGGCCAGTTCCAGATTTCCCATACTGCCAACGTAGGCCATGGCCTAGGGCACACCAATCGAAGGGCCCAAATTTAAAAGAAATTGCAATAAAATATTAACAAATTTCAGTATTATTTTGAAAAGGCCATATAAAATACTGTGTACACCTGGGGGGGCGTAGAATTAAGTGCTTTGTCCCAGGGCAGGGGTACTCAACCTTTTTTCCCTATCATATCCAACCCCCCACCCATAACCATTCGTCTATGCAAACAATTTTTTTTATCAATAATGTTAAGATTAATTTTAAAGTGAAATGACTCGAATTAATATAACATTTGCAGCTCTTATTTTTGATTTTACATTTTATTCCATTTTTACAATATTTTTGATTTTACATTTTATTCCATTTTTACAATATTTTTGATTTTGCATTTTATTCCATTTTTACAATATTTTTGATTTTACATTTTATTCCATTTTTACAATAGTCATTTTATTACATTTTCAACGCCAAAGCAAGTGAAACCAGAATTATAATTATTTCGTTCTAACTTAGAAGAATAGCTGAAAATTAAACTTCTTAATAATCAACTATTCAAGAGGCATAGTTATTAAATAGCAAGTATTCACTTGGAGAAACAGAATTCTCTACCTTTCTTCCCCTTATTTTTTCTTGTTTCTGCCGTTAACGCCTTTGATTTCATGTACCCCAAATGGTCCTCCGCGTACCCTTAGGGGTACGCGTACCACAGGTTTGGAACCTCCTGGCCTAGGGCGAAAAAATGTATAAATACGTCCCTGGTGATGACATATAACTTCGAATGCCCACCTGCTTACATGATTATAGTCGGAGTTTTGAAAGTTCATTGTGTATATGTTAACGGCAAAGTTTGAAATCCGGCATTCAACAGAATGCCTAGGCATTGTATATAATGCCTAAAACTAGCCGGCAATGTATGAAACAATTTATATTTCACACATTTCCTAGGCATTCTATAGAATGCCAAATGACAAACCGGCAAAGTATGAAATAAATCGCCGATTTGATTATATAAGACATAAAGTTAAGTGCAATTCAAAATTAAATTATTTGCTTCCTTGATGTAATAAGTAGATTCACAATTTATTTTGTTTTCTTTAATAAGAAAGGCATAAACTTTGATATGAAAACTTTCATTTTGCTTTACGAATTTTGAATAAAAGATTTTTTAATGGTACTCTTTTATTATTTTTTCTAAATAACGTTTGTATTTTTGAGGAATGCAAGCCTTTTAAATAATAGCCTTATTATGAACTTTTTTTCATACTTTGCCTAAATAGCATTTGTCATTCTATAGAATGCCTAGGTATTATATACAATGCCTAGGAAAAGTATATAATAAATCTCATATTTCATACTTTGCCTAAAAACGCCCGGCATTCTATAGAATGCCTAGGTATTCTATAGAATGCCGGCATTTCACACATTGCCGGTAACATATACAATGGAGCTTCATAACATCATCATCGCTCGGCAATTTCCATGAAATTCCGCAATACTTCATCTGCTTTCTTCCACGTAACTTTCTTGTAGCCTGCGTGCCGTCTTCATCTTCATTTCTCCTTCCTCCTCATCATCTTTCTCCCTTCCCGGTCTATTATTTCGTCATCATCAAGAGAGAGCGTGATGGGAAGAGAATTATTTGCATTCACTCAAATCTACACTTCTTTTTCACTAACATATTACATTTTTTAAAAATTATTTTCGGAAATTTCGTATTTAAATTAATACCTCCAACAAAGTTAATTGGGATTTTACTATAATTAAAAGCAAATTTCACAGTTCCTCTGAAACTGTTGTGTCTTACCATTTCGAACAAAGATTATGCAATGAAGCAAGAATTCGTTATATTTTTTAAAATTTATAAAACTTTTTTTCTCTTTGTCAAAGGAATTGAAAAATAGTATTAGAAAGCAGATTCGGAAGGCTAAAACTTTAGTTATACTGCACAAAGACACAAATGCTTTTTTTCTTCTTAAATTTTGTTTAGAAATTTCGGTAGCTCGCACTAATTACATTTCTAAAGGACTCTTAAACTATTTTAAGATTTATATTTAAAAATTGATGAATATATGTATTCGATGGCTAATTAAAATACTTCACTTTGTATGTTAATTTCAAACTATCATTTGTTATTTACAATATGCATTAGAATAAGTTGATAAAATTTTAAAATAAATAAATTAAATAAAACGAAAAATGTAATTATTCCCCAGTTTTGTTAACCTTTTTATTTATATTAAAATATTTTATATCCGTTTTTTTTTAAGAAAAAATATTTTTTTAAAAAAATTTTATGTTCCTTTTTTTGGGAGGGGGTATTTTTCTTTTTTAATTTTTTTTCGTTATGAACCACTTGGCCACTATGAACCACTATGGCGATCTTGGGCCAAAATGTGTACATTTCCCAAATTTCAGAATTTTAAAATGAATAATCCTATGCTCGGAACTGAAAGGTTTAATTGTCCTTTTACGAGAGCAGAGGGTTATTCTTCTATTTCTTTTTATACTCAAGGAGCCACTATATTGCAAAGCAGTTTAACGCGAATGTATTTCTTATTATCAGTAAAAATAAATCGCATATAAATGCATTGCTAGGTGTGGGCTATATATATTCAGGTAATCAAACTACGAAAGTAATGTATGTAAGTGTTCAAAGGCAGTGGCGAATCCGGGGGGGGGGGGGTGGGGGCTGCAGACCCGCCCCAAAGCTAAGCCAAAATTTTTTATTTTATTTAAAATCACTGCCCTGATTGTACTTAATTTCCGATGTTTTTAAAATAATAATAATAACGTGTCAACATTGTTTTCTGGCTTGACAGGCTCGAAAATTTTCCTACTTTTCTAGTCATTCCACTTGTAGCGTTGACGCGGTCGAAGATATTTTTTGGCTAGTTATTTCACTGTATTTTTTATTAAATTATCGAAAGTATTGTATTGTTTTTTATGATTCTAATTGTCAGGTGAGTAAAGTCTGTAAAGTTAAAGTGCTTTGGTTTCCATAAGCCATGAGGTTTGACATCCGTCACGACGATACAAAATTTTTATGACCTCAGTCCCTCCCCCGACCCAAATCCTGGATTCGCCACTGTACAAAGGTGCTACAAAAAATAAGGACTTCTTTGCATTCTCTTATGCTTTTATCTTAGAAAAGTACAAGAAAATCAAAATCTTTATAATAATTATTGTATTTTGTTTAATGTCATGTAGTGAGTAATTTATCCCTGATCGTTTTCCACAGTGGATTAGTGCAGTTACGTAATTTTTAAGAAGAGACAGTTAAACACCATTTGAAACTTTTCGGAAAATTGTATGAATGAAAAAAAAATGTTTATAGTCAAAAATTATCTCCATATATCGTCGTTTAACATACAACACCACTTATCTTAATTTTTTGAAATTTCAAAGAGAAAAGAAATACTCAAGTTTTCTCAATCAAAAACGAATATTTTTGCATTTTTTAAATATCCGATATACAGATGGGATCGCATGTTCCAACCAAATGTCAAAAAATAATAATACATAAATAAAAAATAATAATAATTCGTTTTTGTTTGAGAAAAATTGAATATTTCTTTCTTCTTTGAAATTTCAAAAAAATTGAGATAGGTGGTGTTGCATGTTACGCGACGATATCCATTTCATAAAGAACAATATCTCATAGCAAGGACTTATTCAAAGAACAGTTATCTTTTTTTAAAGTTAAAGATGGGGGATATCAAGACACGAACGCACTCTCACATAATCAACGTCATCTGACCACGCTTCAAAATTACCAAGTCCGACCCAAAATAGCCTCGTGCACCCCCAAAAACGGAACGGTGATCTAACTTAAAACTCATATAATAATTTCTTAAAATTATATACTTAAATCCTAATCACTCAACGAAACTGCGAAAAAAAAATGCCTCGCTTTGAAGAAATAAGAACACTTATTATCCTGAATGTACAAAAGAAAAGCGGCATTTCCACACAAAAGAAAAGAAACAAATCCAGGAAGAGATAGATACCGATGGAGAAGGGATCGCGATCGTACAAACTCCGACATGATTTTTCGGTTTCAAGGCCTTGGCGACAGACTGCCGCACACGCCGTTGTCTCTTGGCGACCGACTGCTGCACACGCCGTTGTCTCTTGGCGGAGCTGGGGTTCTCTCCCGTTCGCTGCAACCCTAAAGGGTGGTAGGTGGTAGAAAAGGCTGACGGTGACTCATACCGTAGTAGATTCACCGCTGTGGTCTTTCGGTGTTGGTGTAGACGGAACAGTGTGCTTGTGCTAGTCCTGCGAGTCGTGCGCTCTGTGATCTTTCTCCGTTTTGGTTACTCCTTTTTTTATTGTTTTGATCGGTCAGTGCCGGCGAGGCAAACGGTCAACTACGGCGTCGTGCGTGCTTCAGACGCATTCTTCCCAATGTCAAGGGATGGACACTACATTCTATGACGATTCTCGTTACCGTGCTAAAGAAGAAATGATGATGAAGAGACCCATGACATTGGACTTGGGCGCGAAAAGCCCCAAAAGACACAAAGTCAATCATCTGCTCACGTCTCCCGACCTGAACATGCTGAAGCTCGGTTCTCCCGAATTGGAGAAGCTGATCATGGCTCAGCATTCTAGCCTGGTCGGTTCAACGCAAAATCAGTGCATGTATCCCACCAAAGCCGAAGAGCGGGAACAACAACAGCAGCAGCAGCAGCAGTATTCCAGAGATTTCACCGATGCCTTAAACACACTTCAACATGTGACGTCCACCAACAATCTCAATGTGGCCTTATACCAACAACCTCAGCAGCATCAGCAGCAATCCATCCATTCTGAAATGAATCTAGTGAACGTAAGCAACGCTTCTAGCAATCCGAACTGCAACATCATGCCTCCCTCTTCCATACCTTGCTCCACCAACATGGTGGATTCGTACGAGTATCAACAGCCCCTCACCTCCATCAACATGAATTGCAATCCCATGGTCTCCTCCACCATGAACTCGAACTGCTATGCTCCCAATGGCTACTACAGCCACGAGCCCATCGTCTCCATCAAAGAGGAGCCGCAGACCGTCCCTTGCATGGGAGGAACACCCCCGCAGTCACCCATCGACATGGAAGATCAGGAGAGGTTGAAGCTGGAAAGGAAGAGGCTCCGGAATCGAATCGCGGCCAGTAAGTGCAGGCGGAGAAAGTTGGAACGAATCGCCAGGCTGGAAGACAAAGTCGCGCACCTTAAAAACGAAAATGCCGAACTCTTGAATAACGTGACGAGGCTACGCGAGTGTGTTTGTCACCTGAAACAGCAAGTGCTGGACCATGTGCGGAATGGGTGTGAAATCGTATTTACTCCGTACGTCGCGGATTTGTGAGTCGTAATTGGAACTGTAAGTAAATAATTATGTGATTTTTTTTATATATATATTTTTTCTTATAAGAGATGTGATGTTTATAATAAGACATAGACCACCTTTCTTTTGTATTTAAAACAAAAAAACCCATTTGCGAAAGGGCACCTTTCGATGCCCACGTTTGAAAGAATGACTGCTTAGTTAAATTTTGTCATTTGTGTCTGTATGTTGACATCTGGTTTTGTTCATTAGCGATTGAAACGAAAAAGAACTATCGAGTTAAAGCTAGGTTTTCTTAAAATTAATATAGATTATCGCCTTTTTCTGCAGTGTGTCAATTTTTCGAAAGTCTAGTTTCCTTACAAAAGTAATGGATAAAATATTGTTAAAAGAATGAACATCCAAAGTGTGCCTGTTTGATATATGGTCATGCCATTTGTGTTGACATTATATCAAACTTATAAAGTTGTATTAATGCCAGTTCATATTTTTGTAACAAATCTGTCCAATCTTAAGATGTCCATATGAAAATCTCGTAATAATTTTTTGTAAAATGTGATTATAGTATCGAGTTGATATTTGCAAAGTGTGTTAAAATCTTATTATGAAACTTCCCTTTTTCTTTAGTTCCGTATGTTCTCAGAACCTCGCTAAATTACTTCACTTCGAGTATCATTATCTTTTGCATAATGGTACTAAAAATATTTCAAAATGTGAGCATCTTGTAATATGGATAAAATAGTATAATTCGCATGCTTGTGAATTTTTTTTTCTCTTTGATTTCTCTTAAAGTTTGTGCATTAGAGGTGTGTAAAATTATTCTTACTGTCTGTCTCACTGATCGGAGGCTTCGTAGTTAATTATTCGTACTGAACAATCGGAGACCTTAATACAAGAAAGCATTTAAAAGAATTTTACTGTGATTGTGTAGATCTGTAAACACTATTTTTAAAGATGATATATATTTTTGGAATCATTTGTTAGGAACATATACAAACATGTATCCTTTTATTCCATCTGCAGCGATTTTATCTTTCCAATATATTTATAGAAATATGACGAAAATGTGAGGTGTAAAATATCAAGAGAATTGTGTAATTGTGAATTTTAAAACGAATTGTGAAAATTTTAAAATAAATCACAAATTGTGAGTGATAAGTGAAACGGATGCCTTCAATACTTACAGTAATTGGGGAAAAAAATCTGTAAAAAATTTGGATTCCTATTTGTATACTTTGCAAATATCATGAAATTATCAAGATTATCAGTGAGTTACCTTATCTATACCTTATTATATTACAAAACAAAAACTGTTCTGTAGAAGAATGCTTTCTGCCTCTCTTGCTTGAAATTAAAAAAGCCAGATTTATAAAAAATAATTAATATAAAAATTATAATTTTGTGAATAACATCAGAATTTAAAATCATTTGGTAATAGTAATACTTTCTAAAAATAATATTTAAAATTTGCATTCTAATAAAAAATTTCGTTTTTGATATTTAATGTGAATTTTAAAAAATTTAAGACTGTAGAATTCTGTACCAAAATTATACCACATTCTTTTTTATGTTGAAATATTTCTTCTGTTATACAGGCAGTGAATTCTCTGTGCTATTTTTGTAGGTATAATTTTATAATTGATAATTATTTTATAATGCTTGAATCTTGCCAAATACAAAAGTTCCTTTGTAAAAATTCATACAGTAAGGTAGCATGTTTTGAAGGTTTAAATATCATTTTTGCTATCATTAAATCTGTTCAAAAGAGGGCATTATTTTTTCTCTTATAAATCTGAGAATTTTAATGATGTAATTTATATCAACAGCTTGCTTTCAATCATATTGTTTTATGTAAATCATATTTTATTAATCTTGCTTTTGCTTGGAAGATAAATAAAAAAATATTTATATTATTTATTTAATATAAAGATACATCTTGCCATTTTTAACTGACAGTAGAAGTGCTTCAAGAACTTGATTTATAAAATTTATGAAAATATGAATTAATCCTTCTAGATGTACACATAAAAGTTTAAAAAATATTTTATGTTTGTTTATATGCCTTTAATATTGAAATTTCATTTTACTTTAACTTGAATTTAACAGTTATTTTTTTAATTCCTAAATTGATTAATGTCATAACTAATTTTCTTGCTTTTTTATGTATTCCAGTAAGAAATTTGCTAAAAATTATTAATTACAGTTAAATTATTATGTGGTAGTCTAAAAAATATTGACTTTTAAAATTCAGAATAATCCTTATTTCATTTTATATTAATATTGTTGAGAATTATTAATTTTTTGTTTAATTATATAGTTTGTGTTTGCATTCTAAAACTAAAAACATTCCTTATTTCAATGAGATACACCATCAATTTATATTCAATCAAATTAGATTTAATAAAATTTTAATCAATGGAATTTTCCATTTGAAATCATATAATTTTTATTTATTCATGAATGCTGACATCTGCTTTGTGAAATTTTCAATTTTCTTCCTTTGTTGCTTTGGGCATTATGTATATTTTATAAAGAGTTCTTAGTATTGCACTTGTAATTAGCTATTTTAGTTCCTACTGCACTTGTTTTTGTATACATGTTTTTGATACTAATTAGAATTTAAAATATTTGTTTCTGATATTTATACTTAACTTCTAAATTATGTATGTTGAGTCATTGTGAATTTTACCACTTGTTTGTCTTGTTTTTATTTTATGGATAAATGCTATTTTTTTTCTGGTAAGCTCATTTTCCTTGTTGCCAAAACTTCCTTTTATCCCCTATAATTCAGACTTTACAAAAAAAAAGTATTTCATAGACTTTAAAAATGCTTTTCTATAAAACCTTTCAATTGTTATTCGAGTTGTTTTAGAAGAAAATAGGGCACTAAATTTAATAATATAAAATAACACTGACATAATTTTAAATTTTACTTACTATAAGAAAAATAAGAATAGAATTGTCTATTATTATTGTTATATTATTTCATACTTTACAGCTGAATATTATTTAACACAGTCAAACTATAAAAAAATCTATTTTGTACTTTATACTCACTTTATTATTTTCATTTTGACATTTTATTACAGTGCCTCTAAGCAAATGAAGTATAAATAAATTGAATGTTTTTCTGCTAGAAGACTTGGGAAAGAAATATTTGATTCTTTCTGAGAAATTATTTTTTTGTGCAAGTTCTTAAAATTATTAGAAATAATATTTATGAGCTATTTATATAAATGAAGTAGTCTTTTTACATAGAAATTAAACTATCAGGAAACAGAAATTTAAATGTTACCAAAGCTGCCAATTAAAAATTATCAGCTCCCAAAATCATTTTTGATATAAAGTATCTAAAGCATAATTCAGAAATTAATTTATTAACATATTTTTTAAATTACAAATGTATAAATATGAACTTAATTTAATCATATTAAATTGAGATTAAATATTTTAGTGAATTTTGAAATTTTAAATATATTTTCATGCTAGTCTTTCATGTATTAAATAAGAAATAATATGTATATATAGCATTTCAGATAGTCTTTAAGGTATATTAATTTTATTTTTTTAAAAATTTGAATTATGGAAGATTTTCTCCATATTAAAAGAAATTAAAATATAAGTTGTGAATGATTTTTAAAAAAATAATATTGCTACTTTAAAACTTCTCAAATACCACTTTTTCACTGACTATTTAACTAATTTAAATATTGAGAATTAAATATTTTTTGTAAGGAAATATTTTAATGGTAATAGTTTATTAAATTCTCCAAATATTTTAAAACTCCCTTCTACCTCAAATTTCACCCATTCTTTGCTGTATATGTGCATTTGCTTCCTAATGTAAATAATGCCTTCCATGTTTTTTTTCCCTGCTGTTTTTGTGCAATGATTTTTTTTTCCTACATGTGATAAGTTTTATAGAGTGAGTTATAGTTGGAGTTGTATATTCTTTGTTGTACAATTTTGTCTCCTGGCAAGGTATTGCTACAATACAGATTTACTTAATGCTGAAATGTTATCAAGATATTCGACTTAAATTTTAAAAAAATCTGCACATATTCAGTTCTAAGTTATGGATCACTATTTATGTATTAATCCATATCAGAGGTTCCCAACCTGTGGTACGCGTACCCTGGGGGGGTATGCGAAGGGCTATTCGGGGTATGTGAAATCAAAGTCGTTAATGGCGGAAACAAGAAAACGTGGATTAAAAAAGTTGGAGAATTTTGTTTCTCCAAGTGAACACTTAGCGATTTAATAATTATATCATTTGAATAGTTGATTAATTATGAAGTGTAATTTTTAGTTATCCTTATATTTTAAAACAAAAAAAATAACAATACTAGTTTCATTTGCTTTGGTGTTGAATTAATACTATTGTAAAAATAGAATAAATGTAAAATCAAAAATAAGTTCTGCAAATTTTATTATTTCACTTTTGAATTTACCTTAACATTAATGATAAAATCTTCTTTGTATAAACGGATGGTTGGAGGTAATATGTGAAAAGACTAAAGAAGGGGGAAAAGTTTGGGAAGCCCTGATCCATATGATAAAATAGTATCCATATATGTATTTTCTGGCTTATAAACTCTTTATTTCTTCCAATAAATTATTTTTCTTACCAAGAATGTAGACTGATTTGTATTTTTTATTTTATACATAAAAAAATTGCATTATCAAATATATTTATTAACTGACAGGAAATAAAATTAACTTTTTTAAAAAAAAAATATTTTGGTATGTGATGTCATAAAATCTGGAAACATTTAGTAGTTGATGTTCATATCAGAATTTTTGTTCTTTTGTTATGTTTAACTTGATGACAGTTCAGCTCCCTTTCTTTTGTTTCATATATATTTTGTCTTGAAATTTATTTTGTGAATTGTATTTTTGTTGTGAACCTTTTCTAATATATAAGAAATATATAGAGAGTATACAATTGTCTTGCAAAAGTTGGATTTTGTATGTACAGATAAAAAGTATTTAAAATTTTTTAATGGTAGATATGAAAGTCACTTATTTTTTTATTAGTATTTGAAATAGCAGATTTTATACTTAAGTGATTTTATGCCCCAATTCTATCACATTTAATAATATAATAGAATATTACAATGACTGTGCCTGTACTTCAAAACATACTGTAAGCTAATATTGAAGCGTTGAAAAATAATATTTTTGGATTTGCTATTGAATATTCAAAGTTAATATGTAGACAAAAGAAGTATAAATACTTGCTCAATTTCATAGAGTAATAAATGATATACTGTGATTCATTTTAAAAATGAAGTATTTTTCTACTATTTCATGCATCATATACTTCTAGCTCAATAAGACAATCATTTAATGCTGTCCAAAGAATTCGTCAAATGTTCTTCCTGTTAACAAGTGTCAAAAAATTTAAATGGAGTACTTTGTACTTAATTTTGTACTGGATTAAAAGCTATTTTCATAGACAAATGTTATGAAATGATTAAAATGCCCTATCATTGCTTCAGTTGGACACTTTCTTTTTTATGAAGTGTTGTGAACTAAGTCACTGTCATGGACGGAAATTATTATATATATAATATATATATGATACTTGCCAGATGCTTTGTAAATAAATTATTTTTATTGATGAGAAAATTTGTTTCATTATTTTGCCTTGATTATTGAATTCCTGAATATTATAATCAGAATCCTGAATATATTTCATATTATTCTATGTTCCACTAACAGTTATTTCGCGAAAGTAAATTTATTGTCCCATTTAGACTTTAATATTGGATTCCTGAAATATTATGATCAGAAGTATGGAATTGCATTTTATATTATCCTTTTTCTCCTAATCAGTTATTCCAGGAAAAGAATTTTACTGCCTGATTATTTAGCCGCCATTTTTGGATTTCTGAATATTATGAACAGAAGTATAGAATTATTATTCATATTATTCTATGTTCCCCTAACAGTTATTTTGCGAAAGAAAATTTATTGTCCCATTTAGACTTTAATATTGGATTCAATCCTGAAATATTATGTGATCAGAAGTATCGAGTTACATTTTATATTCTTTTTTCTCCTAATCATTTATTCCAGGAAAGGAATTTTACTGCCTGATTATTTAGCCGCCATTTTTGGATTTCTGAATATTATGAACAGAAGTACAGAATTGCCATTCATATTATTCTTTGTTCTCCTAACCAGTCATTCTGGGAAAGGGATTAGATGGAAATTATTTTTTTCATTTTGATTTTCCGTCGCGAAATGTTCGGACTTGAGCATGGTCCTCTTCACTTATTATAATTGGTAAATAAGTGTTTACTAGCGAACTACTAATACGATAGTTTAAATCGTGTATATCAATGTGCCATTCTTTTTCAGGTGGTCTCGAAGAATTCTTGAAGTGAAACTAACTCAGGAAGCATTAAAATTATTTCGTTTTGAGAAACTTTTAAAAATTATTAATGCAATGAATGCAGTGAAATATAAATGTATTTAACTTGACCAATTTTTCGTACTTTAAATCTGTTTTGGTCAAAAGTCGACGCAAGCGAGAAGCTTGAAAGAACGACATATTTAATAAATATACGAAATCGTAACTTCCGTGTATCAGAATGTAATGCATGTTGTCTTTTTTCCCTCCCATCGTGTAAAGGAATATATTCTTTTGAAAAAAAAAATAATCTTTACTTTCCACTAACTACTTAATATGTAAAAAAGTTGTATTTCAGGAAGGGATTGCGCTCTTAGAAAATGAGATGAATCTGTATTTGTAATTTTGTTGTTTTGAAAATGGAAAGTAACAAGAAATAATGTTTGTACATGTTATTTATAATCGAATGTTTATTTTTACGGAAGAGTGCATTATATACTGTTTAATGATTTTAAATATTACGGCGACGAATATATAATTTTCATTTCACTGTCAGTAGCTATTATATATATCCACTTAGTGTCAAATTAAAATTCCATTGACATGATAAAAACGGATATTGTCGTATATTCTGTATCTGCTGGAAATGAAAATGGATATTGCCATGTGATTGATTACCTTCTAACTAATAAATTAAAAATGCAACTTTGATTTGAGACGACGAGTTTATGGATTTTTAGCGTCAAAGGCCGTTCTCCCTTTATTTAGTATAACTTCTCATTACGACATTTAATATCAAGCAACAATTACCGTTTCAACTCTTCAATGTCCGAATTCAAAAGTTGATAGTGCGAGCACGTGTTATGTGTGCGCCATTTTCAATTTAATGCATCTAAGAGAGTTGATGTTTTTGGTATCAAATGTAGATGGATTAAGCTCTGATCTTACCTGAAAGCAGTCGCAAATCCCGCAAACACCCCGCCGCCCGCCGCCTGAGGGCATTCAAATTTTGTATCGTGACGAATATCAAACCTCACGGCTTATGTAAAGCAAAACACTTTAACTTGACAGACTTTCCTCACCTGACAATAAGAATCGTAAAGAACACTGCAATACTTTCGATAATTTAATAAAAAATACAATGAAATAACTAGCCAAAAAATGTTTTCGACCGCGTCAACGCTACAAGTACGAGTGGAATGACTAGAAAAGTAGGAAAATTTTCGAGCCTTTTAAGCCAGAAAGCATTGTTGTCACGATTTTATCATTTTTTTAAAAAAATGAAAATTAAGAACAAACAGTTGTAGATATTTTAAATAAAATCAAGAATTTTGGTTTAGCTCTGGGGGGGGGCAGCCCGATAGCCCTTCCCCCTTGGATTCGCCACTGCTTGAAAGTAAACTTTCTACTTCATTTTTTTTTTTGTATAATTCAATAAATCCAGTAATAATTATTTTTGTTTGTACAAGTACAAATTTCACATTTCTTTTTTAAAAGACATTAGTTATCAAGTCACATAGGTAATATTAAAATTTATGCAGTCTTTCTCTAAAAATTAACTTGTCGTGGCTACGAATTACTATATCATTCACTTGGAAAAACTGTATGACAATACGATTTTTCCCCCATTTTTTTTTTCTGGGAAGGCTTCATATCACGTATACTTTTCTTTATTCCATTTTCAACATTTACAGATGGAGCCTGTCTTGCAGAGTACAGTCAATGCCTTGTTATCCTTCGGGAGATAGGCTTAAATAGCCAAACGTGAACTAATGCAAAATTCCAGTTTTTCGTATTTTGGATGTCTTCCAAGTGAATGATACGTTTAGATTAAAAAACGAATTATATTTATACTGTATGGTGATATATTAATATTCTAAAACAATTTATCCTGAAAAAAGAGAACTTTATTTACCTTTTCCTTTCTGAAACATCCGGAATCAAACTTGAATACAAAATATTAATGTGCTCATACTTTCAGTAATAAAAAAAAATTGTTAATAATTTTCTCTAGCTATTGCTTGACGAATTACCAAGCTGCAGCTTTAAGTATCATTTTGGAACATTATTTTAATTCTGATTCTTCTTACTGAAGTGTATCGTAAAATTTCTTGCAATTGCCAGTCTTCGTTTAGTATGGAAATCTATTCTTACCTCTTCTTAAATAAAAAAAGAAATTTAATCAGTTTAAACTAGAGTGGTTAAATCTTGCAATCAATAATAAGAAGAAAATATCTATCAAAGCTAACTAAATTAGTGTTGTAATCTTTTGTTTAATAATTTATCCAATCACTTGACGATGTTTTTACATTGCGGTCGAGTTCCGATTACTAATTAACGAGCTATTTTCTTAAGTTCTTTGTGTTCTTTTTCAATTCTCCGAATCAAAAAACTGGGCAGTAAAAGTTATAAAATGAAAGTTGAAATCTTCCGCAATAGTTTCAAATGTATTCTAAATTTAATGAAAAAAAAAGAGTCCTTTTGTTTGACAAATTTGTAAGATTTCAGTATCGTTTTGAAGCCATATTGTATTTCCGGTCTATAATGAAAGCACTGAAGCGTAACCCAAGGTTTTTCGTATTTGCCAATCTTTGAAGTCTGAATCGCTTTTTATGCAAATATCAAAATAATTAGTTTTGAAAGTGAATTTAGTTCGTTGATAGTTTTAATTGTGGTATTAGAAACCTGAGCTCCATCTTTTCTAATTAGAAATACGAACTTATTTTTTAATAGGAATAATTAGAATTTTTTTTAAATAAAAGGCTTACTGAAATACTAGCAGTAGTTTGATTTAGTCGTGAGTAATACAAAGGAAGTTATGATATTTAATTATTTTTTGAACGGTTTAACGTACGGCCTAGTTTTTTAAAGCTGCTTTGTAAAAAAATTTGATTAAACTTATTTTAAACCTCATTAGTATTTATCAATAAAACTTCCGTTTTTGTAACATTTTTTTTATCGAATGATTCTAAACGTTTAATATTCATGGAATAATACTTAACTTCTATAAAGTTAACTCTTGGAAAATTATGAACTTCTTTCTCTTTTTGCAATTTTTTCATTTGGAGTGAGTGGGGATAATTCCAAACCAAAGATCGTCAAATATTGCGATCTTTGATTTGAATATTTCACTAAAAAATGTTAGTGAAATGTTTTTATAAAATAGATTTATTTTGTGTTTTAAATTTAAAAAATGGTAACAACTTACTAGTTCGTAGTCTCCACCGTATACTAGAAAGCCGTTTGAGAATTTAATGCATAAAAATATTGAATCTTTTCCGAAGAAACGGATGTTAAATTTGTTATCGAATAATGCTCAGAATCGTAGTAATTTTTACCAGAAGTTATTTCAGCCAACTTCTTCGGCTAGAAAAAAAAATGTTAGTGAATTATTTTCTATTTTAGGAATATGCATATTTTTAATAATCATTTAGTATATGGATTCGCCTTTCGATGAATATTATTTATTTTTAGCTGAAAGATTACCTATGTTTTTTTTTAAATTCTGTATTATTTATTTTATGATATCAGAACGTCGTGTGATGTAAATTTTTTTAATAATCCGACTACGGTTTTAAGCATAATCCATCGGTCACTTTTAATTCATGCTTGCATTCAATATATCGTCAGTATGATATGAAAATGTCAAATTTGCCAAAGCATTTTATTGCAGCAAAACACTTTTATTTTTTTATATATGATCACAAAATGCCATATGTTGCTAGTGGTTCCAGATGTTAAATAAAAATTTCGTATGTTTTGCTCTATGCGGTGTTTCACATACGACATTTTTATACAACAGCGATGATGTTTTGTAAATTCTTACAAATGCAACGAATTATATAAAAAAATAACTTGATATATCAAAATTAACATCTAAATTGCTTTGATTACGCATTAAGATTTATAACTAATCTTAGGAGTACACCCACCGAAAAATTGGTTATTGATAGTATTTTTCTCGAATAATTGTGGAATTGATAAGACCCGTTACGTCTTATTCGAAGCAGAAGGTATTTTATTTCTGAATGGGAAAACAAACTCATCTGGTTAAAAAATTATTCCAGACTTTTTAAAAAAATATTTTAACTTTTGTCTTCGCCTAAAAGGAATTCTGAATATTTTTAAAAATGATTTTAGAGTACCTGTAATAATGCAAAGCGTATTAAAGTGCTTAACATTCAGATTGACTAAAAATAAAAACATCTGATTTAATATGCAAACTGCAATGGAAATTATGCATTCGATGTAACATTTTTTTAATTATTTCGCTAATATAATTTAAAACAGGCTAGATGGATTTTATGGCCTTTACGAATGCAAATACGACCGTACCAATTTTGTTTCAGATTTTTATTGAAATGCGAATGTAATCAGACCCAGTTCGTCAAATATTGTTGATAATTTGATGTAATGTTATAAAATAAACATAACCTAGTAAACCATATCGAAAGCGTTGAAATCGGAACTAAAATAGGCCCAAATTAAAAGTATCAGTATCCGTTCAGGACCTATATGCAACGTAGAGAAGAATGCAATCATACTAAGATGAGGAAGCTAGCTTATTATGATTACTTATACTTATTTGTAGCAAAAGAAATTTTCGAAAAGATCATCATTTCCTCATTGCATTTCGAAAACAACCATTACTTATTATGTTCATTTCACTTAAACGTTCATATTTTTTTTCCAAGTGTTGATATTTGAAAAGCCTTTTTGTTTTTCGATTCTCGAAAGCTTAAGCAAAAACATAGTTGATTTACATTTTCCAAAAAAAAATAAACGCGTATGTAAATGAAGTAAATAACAGGTTATCGATAACTTATCTGGAAAGATTGCCTGTTTCATTTGACAGTAAATGTTAAACAAATAATAAGTGATCTGTAAACAAAAATGTATCTTTTCAAAAAAAAAAAAAATTGCTATTATAAGCTCGCCAAAGCAGCGGACTTTCGGCGCCAAAGGCATCCACTCTATTTTTCCGTCCCAGCTAACTTTCGGAATAGTGCCAAGCAACGAGCGTGGGGGGAGAACAGATACATAAATACTGTTTTCCATCCGCGTTGCCTAGCAACGGTTTTGTCCCATCGCTGGGAGAGAGGGTGGGTGCGCTGTAAAAATGTTCTTTGTTTATAAAGCGAGACGTTTTGTTAAAGCTTATAACTTGATCTTTTTTTTTAATTTATTTTAGCGGATAAGTTTTCCTTTCTCTACGCTTGATGTTTTCAGATGACCGAAATAATCATTAGCAGAATTTGGAGCTTAGAATACTTATAATTAAGCATGAAAAGTTAAAAACTATGTCAACTTTCTTCGCTTATAAGACTCAGTACAAAAATATTAAAGGATATTAAGGTTTTAGATAGATTGCGAATGGGAAAAAATTTGAATGATTGATGCATTATCTGCAGATATGATAAGCTATGAGAAAAAAAAAGTGAATCATGAATAAAATTGATTTTAAAAAAAGCATTTTGTTGAGTTTTTTCGCACGAAATGAAATTACACTGCCCTTCTAAGCATAAAAGGCGTATCTCGCTTTTCTTTAATTTTCAGATTGTTCCTACTTAGTAGTGTTTGTGAGCGACCGACATTATTCCTAAGCAAAAAGGCCGTAGCTTCTTAAGAAATAGTAGAAAACCACTAAAGAAATAATGTAATGTTTGTGAGCTGTGTTTGAAAAATCTGAATTGAGATACGCCTTTAGAGCTTAGGGGGGCAATTTTAGGTTTTACGCATCTCAGGAAAACAGATAAAAAAACGTGTGATTTGCAGAATGAAAATTACTTTTAATAGGAGATGTGGTCAGTGGCGTAGCGAGATAGGTGCCACCCGGGGCATAATATGATAATTTAGGTGCTAAATAAATAAAACATAAAAAAAGTGTGTAGGTAATGGTTTATTTCACTCTGATAAAAAAAAAATCACTTAAGTTTAATCAATCTAATAAAATGAACACTCCGAATAATAAAAATGATGCAAGGTTAAGCCTTTTTTGCCCAGTCACAATTTAAAGTTGGTTTTACTTCCTTAATTTTATCAGTTTCTTCTTTACGTAATTATAAAATTGGGCGCAAGTCATTTTAAAATTATATTGACAGACCGAAATTGCTTGAATTGTCTCCATTGTCAACCTGTTTCTTTCGTCCGACCATTGAATTGACATGAGGGACAATATTATCTCCGTATTTGTATTAAGGGCTGGAAAGACAAATACGTATTTAGATAGTTTTATTAGACCTGACTACTGATCAATATCCTTATATTTGCAAAAAACTTCAGCCCTTTCTCTTCCATGCTCAATTTCATAGTTGCTTAGCAGTTTTGGTTTGTATTACTTTTCTCTAAATAATCTTTTAGATATACAAACTGGTTGAACAGACTCTCAGTGTTGCCAATACGGGACAAATAGTAATATGGGACTGAGGAGTGAAATACGGTGACAGTCCCGTATATACGGGACGTATGGCAACCCTAGACATAGTGTCGATTCTCCTACCCCCTTATCTTATTTGGCTTAAGAAAGTGACATACAGGTACTAAATATATGTAATAATCTCACTGAATTTTATTTCAAATTCTAATATTACATATTTTAAAGTCTTAATGTATTCCAAAATCACTTTTCTTAAAACTCCAGTTTCGTTCTATTTCCCGCGCTGGAGGTATATTAAATCTCACGTTTTGGCACATTTATTACTAAAAGAATATTTTAATCGTTTCTACGCGCGCACAAATCTCGAAATCAGCGACTCTTTGACTCAAGTGTTGGAAATACTGTAGCATTGTAAACTTTATCGATGTTTACAGGAGCGCATTTGCCACGCAACCCTTTTTAAAGCCAAATAGGATGTCACAAGTGCCATTTAAATTTGCTCAGGCACTAATAACAGCTGGAGTCGAGTTTAGTTGTATTTAGGTCCCATTCCGAAGCAACGCGAGGACTACTTTGGGACGATTTCGTAATTTTGGGGCGTGGTCAGATGGCGAGTACGACACCTGAGCTGGCACCTCCCTCTCCAAAATTCTGCACCACACCAGCGGGAAGGCGTTTAACTAATACATAAGATCTAGTGTGCAACAGGCCCACATGCTCGACGGATCTTCGGTGGGTCCTCCGGTCTCGAAGCCGAGACCTTACCACTAGGCCATTGCGGCCATCAGTTGGGGGCGAATAAACGCAATTATACCGTGTGCGCTACTTATACTCGCTACGCCACTGCTACGGGGAGACAATAAAGGCCTTTTTAAGCTGTCAGGTCAACAGTTGGACAAAAGGACTCGAAATATTGTCGAACAAAAATTTATATGCTTTGATTTAATACTGTTGTGTTTCTGATAAATCGATGAAAAAAATAACAGAGAAAGCGGACAAAATTCAAACTGAAAAGTGACTCGGTATCGATTTGACATTTCATAAATAAAAAAAATGAATAATCAAAAGACATAGTAATTTCGTATTCGACGAAATATGGATATTTATGGGGCGAAATTCCAAATATATTACTTCAACAGATGACAACATAAAGTGATTGCAGTTTTTTGAAAGCATGGAGATTTTCTATAATGGTCTATTTCGTTCACATAATTTTTGAAATAGAAATGTCAACAACTCATAGATCAAATATTTCCTAAATGTTCAAAGTCTAAACAATGTTATAAAAGAATTGATTTATCTTTCGATTCCGCCCTGAAATGGGAACACGCAGTGACGTAACTTATAAGGTGTGAGAACTGGCAAAGTGCCAAGAGCCTGACCAGAGGCGTCACAATTACATAGGATTGGATTTTGAAGGAGCACACACTGGACTATAGGAGTCTGAAGACGTAATAGATACTTCTTGTTGAAATAAAAGCTAGAAATAAACAATTTTAAATTAATTGTAAAATATTGTTCATGTTCAAAAATATATAAAATAAAGTCGTGTCACATGAAAATGTAAATAAATATTGAATTACTTCCTCGCTCTTGCTAAATTATAAGGGCCTTTAAAATCCACGAACAGTACATTAAAATTTCTCTCAGCTGCTACCCTCGCATAGCGGTCACCCCTCTCAACGGTCACTTTTGTCTTTCATGGAAGTTTTGACCCATAGACATCATGTTAAAATAACCTCTATTAACGGCCACTCCAACCCCTCTGAGCGGCCGAGTTGATCTCCCGTTCAACTTCAATGAAATGCATTCCTTTCATCTCTCTGATCTTTGACCTTTTTTACTAGAAATAGGAGGAAAGAAAAATAAATTACTCATACTCTCAAAAACAATACCAAAAATCTGATCAAATTAATCATTCCTTTCCTAGTGTGAAGAGAATGGCAAGCATGGGCCACTTTCGGGGTTCGGAATTCAAGGGTTCATTTTGGCCTTTCAGGGGCTAATTCGGACTGTGACAAAGAAGCTACTGATGTGCGCTGCGACCGTCAGCAAATGAAACTTTCAGTTCAAAAGACTTAGGAAAAATGGATTGTGTGCGTGTATTTATTACCTCAACAACTACCGACGAAATTATTAGGAATTTATTTTTCCAGTTAAAGTAAACAAAACTGGAAAAAAGGTTATGTCCGAAATATCTGAAAGATCCAAGCAAACAAAAATAAATTGTATCTTTTAGAAAATGAAAAAGTGGAAATTCTCGTATAAAGTACTTAAAAAACTTTTTAGACGATACTTTAAATTTGCTTTAGGGGCCGTTCAAATATTACGTAAGCACCCAAGGGGGGGGGAGGGGGTTTGAGATTTGCTTATTTTTGCTGACAAGGGGGGAGGGGGAGTATGAGTGATGCTTACGTAAGACATTAAAATCACTTTATTTCCGAAAATCTCTTGTAACTTGCACAAATAATTTAATTTAAAAAATTAAATTTGAAAAAAAGTTAAATTTGGCAAAAGAAAATTAAACTTGATTTTTGTAAGCTTAAACTTGAAATTGTAAGTAAATTAAACTTACATTTTTTTTTTTCCATTTTAAGCCGAGTTAGAGTTTTTTATTTGAATTAAGTCCTAAAATTTTTTTAAATTAGATTTATTGCTGTATTACGTTTGTAAAAAAAAAGAACGTGTGTGTGTGTGGGGGGGGTTGCAGTATGCTTACGTAATTATAAGAGGGGATTTTGATTTGCTTATTTTGCTGACAAGGGGAGGGGGGTCAAAAATAAAAACATGCTTACGTAATATTTGAACGGCAGCTTTATCAGAAACAATGAATTAGGGCTTGTTTAATACGAATTTTGTACTTCCAAATATAAGCCATTTGAACTGCCAATTTTCCCTTGGAATAGAGGTCAACGCAGTAGGAGCTTTCACTGAATTATTAATCATCTTAAAAATGAAACAATTTTATAATTAGTAATATTTTAGATTTAAATTTCTGAGGGGTCCATCCTAAACATTTTCCAGCCCTCCTCCCCATACTGTCCAGTTGCGCCACAGGAGTACGAACTGACCACGACACGAAGCACAAAGTTATCTCTTGCGCACAGTTTGCATAGCAACCAAATTCTCGCAGCCACCCTGCAGAACGAACGGTTTCAAGGCTCTCGCCTCTTTGGATATCCTTCGTTTGCCTCGCAGAGAGAGGGTCCCCTGGGGCTTTCCCCATCGGTGGGGTGGTGAGCACACTGAGGCCATTACTGGGCCCACACAAAGAGGTGGTAGAACCCTGCACACAATGGAAGGAAAGGGGGGGACGGCTTGTGATGCCACCGCTTCGTGGGAGGGATGAAATCCACGGCCTCCCCCATCTCTTCAGTGGGATGCGGAGGGATTCGGGACGATTTTTTTCCTCCTCCATGCGATATGAACACCTTCCATAAAGTCATGCGGTGTACGTGTATGCGGGGTGTGTGCGGCGACATGCAATCGGTGGATTACATTGCAGCGGAGGAGGAAGAGATGGGATTCTTGCAGCAGAAATTTGAATGAGTGCTGCTTGTGACTCCAAATGGGCAGTCACGTCTCCGGGATGTCTTTGAGGGAAGCGCCGGATGGATGAAAGTCAGCGATTCCATTCCGGGGATTTCGGTTCACCACATGTTTCGTTCTGAAAATTACTAAATTTATTTCAAAAATGAGTATTAGGCATGCAACTGATCATAAATATGGAAAGGGAAAAAAAATGGCATTTTTTTTAATTTGAAGAAATTTGTGGTTTCACTGTGAAACCAATGGACGGTCACGGGCTAGTTTTCCTCCGAACAAGTTATCATCGAAATGCGATTTAAATTATGTATTTAATTTATATGTATACGTGAGCACTCAATATTACTTTCGAAGATTCAATTTTAAAAAATATCAATTTGTGGAAGAACCCTCGTCATTTTGTTTCTCTTAGAGATCAAAAGCAATTTAGCTCTTGCAATGACGATATCTTTGTGAATACTAATGGTATTGAGCTGGAATTTTTATATAAGTTGCCCTATACATCTGGCTCTTAAGTTATGAAAGAAATATTAAGCTACGTTTCGCCCATGCGCAGTAAACAATTCTCAATATGTAGTTTCACTGCGAAACCAATGAACGCAAAAGGGTTAAACAGCCTTCTCTCAGTGAGGCATGGTCGTCGCAGGACCGGCCTCAGGATGTCCAGGACCCAATTGGAAACATTTTTTTTTTAAATTTTAAGAATCTAAGAATTTCGAGTTATGAAAAAATCCCTACATCTTGATGAATTTGTTCTAAAATTTGATGCAAGAAATCCCTACATCTTGATGGATTTGGTCTAAAATTTGATGCAAAAAATCCCTACATTTTGATGGATTTGGTCTGAAATTTGATGCAAAAAATCCCTAAATTTTGAAGGATTTGTTCTAAAATTTGATGCAAAAAATACCTACATCTTGATGGATTTGTGTAAAATTTGATGCAAAAAATCCCTACATCTTGATGGATTTGGTCTAAAATTTGATGCAGATCTACATTTTTGACCCTAAGCAGCATTTTATTTTTCTAGTTCCTTGCGTGTTCGAATTATGGTGCCCGTATGCAATTTACTTTTGAAAAGAATCCTTCATCTCCACGCAGATGCGTACTGGAAGAAATTTTCTGTGCACGCGAAAGCTATGGAGCGAATTACGTCAGTTTGTCCTTGAGCCGGTAAGAGCGGAAAATCGGTACGCATCTCTTTGAATTTGATTCTTTACCTAGATATTTTTCAATCACTATAATGAAAAACCGTCTGATAGTCATTGGATTCTGGGTAACAATAGGTTTGAATTTTTTTTAGCCACGCGGGGAAAACGGCACCTTTTTGGGGAAGTATACGGGAAAGTTTAGGGGAGACCACTCCCGCTGGTTTACGTATGCAGTGATTGAATTAGTGCGATGCTCTTCTTAGTTATAAAATTGTTTTCATACATGTCTGCCGCCCGGTCCGGACCGCCCCCCACGACCCCTACAGCATTGATGGCGAATCTTTTTGATAAGTGGGTCAAGTTTTGTTCATAATTTTTATTTAATACCTGCCTGTGGGTCACTAAGTCATTGACTTCACTTGGAAAGGGAGGGAGGGTGTTGTGAAAAGGGATATCAATAATTTAGAAACATCGAAAATATGTTAACAAAAAAACTTGAGAGTTGGCCCATTTTTCATTTCTTTTTGGCGGGCGCGGTCTCACTTTCAAAATCCTCTCAAAAGTGTAAGTTTCCCTTTTGTTTTACATCTTTTACTTTTGCAAGTGAAGAGCAAAAAATAAAGGTGGACGTCAAAAAATTGATATCAGTGGCGTGATACTATGATTTACCTCACCAGGTGATACCATGTTCAGTGTCTTCTCTGCACTGAGTATTTGAATCAACAAGAAATAAAGAAAAGCGCATATATATTATGAAATATACTTTATTAATTAGTTTATGAAAATCAACGCGTGGGTCATTTAAAAGCCTTCGTGGTTCAGCGTCTGACCCGTGGGTCATAGGTTCACCACCACTGCCCGACAGCTACGCCAGTGCACTCTTAATTAACTTGACTTGTTTCGTGTTTGTCCCATGGAATTTTGAAATCCATTTTTCACTCGCTTTCTGAAATTTCGAAGCGAGAAGAGCTTCGAAATTTTATTCACTTGTATGCTCTTGATGACAATACACTATTTTAATATTTTCAGAACGTAGTTATCAGTTAACTGATTGTTTTAATTGGTGGCATCCGAGTGGTGCCACTTGGTAGTGAATTTGAGAAAAAAATTAACAAGATTCCTACTGGTTATAATAAGGAATCATAAATTAAAGACTAAAAAGTTGAAAATAATTATTATATAAGAAAAATTATACATTTTGGTATAAAGGTTAAAAATGTGTTTTTAAAAATGGTTTTTAATGAATTTAGTTTTTCATTTTTTTTTTTTGGTGCGAATAAAAATGAATCCTCTTTCGCCAATAGAACATCCAGTAAGGTATGAGGCAATTTTTTATGTGAATAGTAGAATAAGCAATATTTGATTTAACCGCGGCAAATTAACCACTACAAAATCTTTTTAAATCACAATACTCACCCTTCTTTATCATTTGTTTTAATGATATTTATTTTTTAATTTTTTTTCATAATGCAAGCCTTATTTATACTGAAAAGCGCCACCTGACGGATATATTTTTAACTAGAATATTTTCCCCGGGATTTTTTTTCCATGCATTATAGATAATCTATTCACTTATCTTGATTTATGTTAGTAAATAGACTGTCTTTAGACTGGACTTAAACATTTATCACTGAAAAGGCATAGAGCTTCTTGCTATAGAGTTTAAAGCAGAATTTTTTACGACGATATTTGTAACAATGATTTTTTTTTTTTTTTTGGTTTAATAAAATCATTTATTACTTTCCACTCAACTTCTCAACTTTGCATATTCAGTCACAGATGAGCCTGATAATAATTAAAAACCCCATGTCTTCACATATAAATAAAGCAAATAATGATTCATCTACAGAAGACGGTTTGGTAATTCCTTCATACGACATGTTTGATGAAAAATCGTTGAAAAGGCTCTATAGGTCAGACCGTTGAACCAATAGCTACTAAATTTGGCGTTTAGTTACTTCTTGTGTAGTAAGTACTCAATAAGAAAGGGTATTTTTTCTTAAATTTCAATTAGATTCTTAATTAAAAATTATTTAAATAAATTAATCAATAACTTCGGTGCATAATATCGCACAAAAACCATTTCTACACCACTTTAAAATGACAAAAAATTCACTTTTCAGTGATACGTTTCCCTACAATTTTTTTTTGTTTAAATTTAATAGATTTTAAAAAATATTTTAAAATATATTTTACAAAAATACTTTTATTGATTTAGATATTGCATCGAAACACACGCTCGTTGCGAAAATATTAAACTCATTTTTGTGAGCTATCGTTGCTATATAATTAATAGCAAAGTTTTAAAAATAAAATAAAGACAGGCTAGTCAAACCTAAATCATTATCATGTACAATGTTTTGTACTAGAGATTCGAACTACCTTTATTTTTATTTATTTACTAGCCGCCTTCGGAGACCAGCTTGTTCGCCGGGAATATAATTTCAAATGAATCTCCTTATGCGTAAGTTTATATTCCTGGTTCCCTTAACAAAGTAATTTTTACCTTCAAATTGCGATCGACATTTAACCCGCGTTCTTTTCGTATCCGACTTTACTTTCTTATTCCTTATAAACAAAACAGCTAATTTAATCGTATTACAAACTATATTACTGATGACCTGTAAAAAGTATTGATCTGCATTTCATGTCAACATTTTAATCAGTCATTTTGTGTAATACATTTAGAAAGTAATTATATTTGAATAATTTTTTCTGCATTACGCAAGAAGTGTACAAAAAAATTTGGACGGAAATTAATCAATTGTAATGAATTTAAAACATCACCTTTATCTTTATCATTAAAAGGTCTTATACTTAATTCAGAAAATCATTCCTGTTGCTTCAACTGTTATTTTCCTATTGATTTGCTCAATGAGTTTTTTAAATCCTTTCCTTCTAACCGCAAATGACCACAATGGCTGCCCTTTCATTGTTGACAAATGACCGCTTAGCGGCGGCCCTTCGTTTGGTCGAAAAGAGAAACGGTCTCCTTGACCGCAGTTAATGACAATTTAAAACCTTGTAAAATTAAAAGTAATTATTGCACAGTACTCATACTAATATCATTGGAAAGATAACTGCTTTCGCTTTAAAGTGGTATAAAAATCATTTTCATGCAGTAGTTCTTTCGGAACTTATTCACAAAAATATGGCCGAAAACATACAAAATTTGCTTAATTTTTAAATAATTAAAATTTGAATTAAAAAAATTGAAAAAAAATGGCTCCGAGGTGCATATTTCCACCCTCCAAAGTATACCTGTACCAAATTTGGTAGCTCTAAGTCCAACGGTCTGTTCTGTAGACCGCCAACAGACACACAGACAGACATTCTCTTTTATTATTAGTAGAGATTTATTTATTTTTTTAAATTTCGTTCCCTTGCCGCAGGAATGTCGATGTGGACAGCCCCAAACTCCCGACCTTTTCGATTTTAGTGGACAGTCACCAGTTCCAATAAAAGAGTCACTTTAGTGTAATTTTATTTTGCATTTTCTTTTCCCCCCTCTGTGCCGTAACATTGCATCGACATTGTTGACCGCAACAATGCCTCGTGAAATTCGACGTAAGAACATCTCGGATAATGAAAGTGCTCTCTTTTTTTCCGAGACAAGATCTCTCGAAACAGAGATATATTTTTAGGTAATATGCTTTTTATTATTATTTTCCGCTTTTAACATTCCAGTTAAATCTCGTGTCATCTACTAACAAAAGCAGAGAAATGCCATTGCAGAGTTTGCAGTGGATGAAAAAAATGTCACCCGTATGCTTCTTGTCAAACGGGCGCCGTGGATGGGGAGAGAGGGCCTCAACCACCATAACAATGCTGGATTTAAAAAAAAAAAAAAAAAGAGGGGGTGGAGAGAGAAAGAAACGGCACGGTCCTCTGCACCGAACTCGAGGATATCTTTAGTGTGTATAAAGAAAGAGCCATAAAAGATATGGAAACTAAGAATTAAATGAAACTTCTACGTATCTCCTATTTCTGAAAAAAGAAAAAGAAGATGCAGGAGCTCTTTTTCTTTTCTTTTTGCATACCGTTGCTGGAATTATGTGTTGGGTCTTTTTTTAATTCATTTATTAGCTGATATACTTAGCGTTGCTCGGAATTAAAATATATTCCTGTCTAATATTTTTATTGTAAAAATAGTTTTGTATGAAATATGATGATACACACAATCTTCTTATCGTCTGCAACTTAATTTTTAATTAAATTGAGAATTCGCCAAGCGATTTTTATATATTGTTGTTTCATGACAAATTGTATACTATACCAAACAAATTTTAAAAACTGCTAAAAGCTAATTTTCCCTGTAAGGTATAAACAATTTTTAAAGAATGGTACAAAATTTATATAAACATTGAGGGTGGGAACTCGAAGGCAAATAAATAAAATAATTTAAAATATCTATATTTTCATTCAACAGGAATGACAACACTTGATGATAAAACAATTTCTTCTGTATGTATTCTTCAATTAATAAAAAAATAACTATTTATTTAGCTGTCACAAAACAGTCCTTACACTTCGAAGTATTTATGAGCAAAATACGAAGAAAATATAACCAGTAGCTTGGAATTCTATAGCGTTCTAATCTTTTATGAATTCCCATTTTTATTTTTATTTATTAAGATTAATTATTAAGTTTGTATGACAGCAGCTAAATTAATGGTCATATAAGATTCTGTTATATTTTGTTCTTATCGTTATTTTGTAAGATCACGAAAGCTGTGAAAGATTTTCGCAAAAATACGAAGTCACATTTCAGAATGCTGTGCAAAAGAACGGACGTCTTCTAGTGCTTTCCCGGTGCAGACTTGTCGCGAACATGATGAAATTTATTCCATTTTTATATAATAGCATATTGGTAATTGATTCAGATAAAATTCTATTGTATTTTGTAAGACTATGAATGTTGCGAAAGATTTTCGTAAAAAACAACCAGCGCGATTGGTCTCCCTAAAACTTTCTCGTATCCGCCCTAACACGGGTGGGGGAAAATTACATAAAGCGACAATAACATGGATGATTCCTTAACAAAGGTAGGGAAAATGCGCGAATCGTTCGCGCCTTTTTTTGCGTCGTACAATAGCGAAGAAACCGAATATGCAATTTGACCGCCTTTTTTTAATCGATTGAAACGAAAATTGGGAACGGATCTACAACTAATGATATCAGACCTCATACCAATTCTTATTTATTAAGTGATTGTGTTTAGAAGTCATCTTGTTAACAAGTATGCGTTTATACCGGCCGACAGTCAGTCACCCTTCGACGGATTTGGTCCAAAATTTGATGCGGACCTACATTCCTGATGATAAAACTGTGTACCAAATTTTATCCATCTAGCTATTTAACTTTTTGAGTTATCGTGTTCGCATGAACACGGACAGACGGACATACTTCCCGTTGACGGATTTCGTCCAAAATTTGATAGAAATCATCTGCAAATTATGTGTCAAGATCACATACCAAATTTCATCCCTGTATCTCTAAAAGTTTTCGAGTTATCGTGTTCACAGACAGACAGACACAATTTCAAAATTGTGTTTTTCGGACTCAGGGAGGTCTAAAACGTGAAGATTCTTCAACATCTCGAGTTGGAATTTTTTGACGATTACAATACTTTCGCTTTGTATACTGGTACACGAGAATGTAAACCAGCGGGAGTGTTCTCCCCTAAACTTTCTCGTATACTTTCCCCAAAAGGTGCCATTTCTCCTTCCCCCGCGTGGCTAAAAAATTCGAGCCTACTGTTATCCGGAATCCAATGACTATCAGAAGGTTTTTCATTATAGTGATTGAAAAATATCTAGGTAAAGAATTCAAAGAGATGCGTACCGATTAAAACGCATCAATCGCACACTGCTAGGTTTCACTCTTGCCGTCTCAAGGACAAACTGACGTAATTCGCTCCTTTCGGGAGCATTCGGGAGCACAGACGATTGCTTCTGTACGCATGCGCTTGGAGATACCGGATTAGTTTCAATGGTAAATTATACATGCCGACAGACAGTCAACCCCTTGACGGATTTGGCCCAAAATTTTATACGGACCTACATTCATGACGATAAAACTGTGTACCAAATTTTATCCATCTAGCTATTCAAGTTTTTGAATTATAGTGTTCACATGACTGCGGGAAGACAGACTTCCCGTTGACGGATTTTGTCCAAAATTTGATAGACACCTACAAATTATGTGTAAAGATCACATACCAAGTCTCATCTCCGTAGCTCTAATAGTTTTCGAGTTATCGTGTTCACAGACAGACAGACACAATTTCAAAATTGCGTTTTTCGGACTCGGGGAGGTGTAAAACGTGGAGATTCTTCAACATCTCGAGTTGGAATTTTTTGACGATTACAATACTTTCGCTTTGTGTACTTGGTACACGAGAATGTAAAAAAGACTCGCTTGAGATTACTCTGCAGAAGAATGGGCGTCTTCCATTGCGCTTCCCTGCGAGCTCGAACCCCGCATTAGCAGCCTCGCTGAGAGGAAAAAGTATCCCAAATGAGCTCTATTAAAAAAGAATACTTATCTTCCAAAATAACAACTGCTCTAATTACATAATAATTATGTCACTCCCACATTCGAATGTCGTTTATTTTTGGTGTGGTGGAATCAGCCGGCACCCTGGCCTAACGACCCGGCTGTTTCTAATGATGCATTCAGAAGAGAGCATCCATAGGCGTGTCCTCAGAAATACAAAACTGCAATTTGCCTCCATCGCCAGTTGCATCTGTATATATAAAACGCTATGGTACGTGACACGGAAAAGAGGTTAATTTCTCTTTCGCCGATGGCAACGATCGGTTTGTTTACAAAACATAAACGGTAGCCTCCGCCATGTTACGCATAACTTCATAGTCATAGCCTGTTACTATATTCGTTCTGGTGTAAAATAACTTTTTCTCGACAAAAAAATGAGTGTAAGAGGTAGAATTCACGATATTTTTACTTTCTCGTATACGAAGTATACAAAGAGAAAGTATTGTAATCGTCAAAAAATTCGAACTCGAGATTTTGACGAATCTCCACGTTTTAGACCTCCCTGAGTCCGAAAAACACAACTTTGGAACTATATCTGTCTGTGTGTCTGTGAACACGATAACTCTTAGAGCCACGGGGATGAAATTTGGTAAGTGATCTTGACACATAATTTGTAGGTTTCTATCAAATTTTGGACAAAATCCGTCTACGGGAAGTCTGCCTGTCTGTCTGTCCGCGGTCATGCGAACACTATAACTCAAAAACTTGAATAGCTAGATGGATAAAATTTGGTACACAGTTTTATCGTCATGAATATAGGTCCGTATAAAATTTTGGACCAAATCCGTCAAAGGGTTGACTGTCTGTCGGTCTGTATAATTTGCTTTTGAAAGAATCTCCACGTGCTTGCGTACTGGAAGCAATCTTCTGTGCACGCGAAAGCTATGGAGCGAATTACGTCAGTTTGCCCTTGGGCCGGTAAGAGCGGAAAATCGGTAGGCATCTCTTTGAATTTGATTCTTTACCCAGATATTTTTGAATCACTATAATGAAAAACCTTCTGATAGTGATCGCCTTCCGCCCCCCCCTCCGTTCGAATTTTTTTAGCCCCGCGGGGGGCGGCCCCGGGCAAAAGACACTTTTTTGAGGAGGTATACGAGACAGTTTAGGGGAGAACACTCCCGCTGGTTTACAATATAATGAAACTTTGGATGAAATGATTCAAAAGAGATCAGTTAGAAATGAAGCAGTTGGGCTTAGGCGAGCCAGAGAACGTTTAGATCAACGCCAAAATATTTTAAGTCAGCAAAGCTAAAATCATGCCAATTCACAAATTGAGGTGAACATCATGGAACTTACTATTGTGAACTTTGTACATTGGCTACTTTTCTGTTATACGCACACAACTTGGCGCCTTTTTATGTCTTAGCGAGCGCCGAATCGCCAGTTTGGCTCTAGGAACGTCAGGAAAATCATGGTATGCGTCATATAACCGAGCGTAGATGCTCTGCGCGTGATCAACTAGTTCACTGAAAAAGCCAACGAGAGTGCTCTCCTATCAACTTTCTTGTATAATAAAACAATATGGCTCGTTTTTTTTTTCAGTTTCATATCCTAGTGAAGAAATTCGAGTGTACATTTTGGACATCTTCTCTTTGACCGATTGCGTTCAAATTTGATACAGATTTGCAATTTCGGTGTCAAGAGCGCATACTGGATCTCATTTTCTAAGCCTGTTGTGCTTTTGAGTTATCGCGTTCCCATATGCTATTCATTCTCAGATACGGAAGCCCTCCGCGCTTTTACGCATGCGCCAGGCAGATTTCATTTCACCGAAATAGGGGTGAAGTGAAAATGGAGGGGGAACTGTTTGCATTTTGCTTAGCATTAAAGGAACATTTTATTTCCATTTATTTATTTGCTTTAAAGACTAACTAAAAAAATACACTTTGTCAGACGAAGATCATGACCTAACAAATAAATCCTGAAAAGCGTTCATCTTACTTATTGCCTGTCACCCCTTTACGTAGTAAAATCGTCCATAAGACTCGACTTTCTGAATCTTGAGTTATTGCGATCCCATATACAGGGTGGTCATAAATTACTGGACCCAGTTCAAAAATTAATTTTAAAAAACTAGTAATGTTACAACTACGTTTACAACTACATTTTAAAAGGTGTTTTTTCAAATAGATAACGCGCCATTGTAGTGGGCTAGGTGGTCGTAAATTATTGGGCATCTCCCACTTTTGAGAGCCCTTATCTGCGAAACTATTAAAGCTATAAAAAAATAAAATCATGTATTTGTAGGGAATTTTACGCTCTTTAATTTGTTTATTCACATGTAGTGTGAAAACTGAATATTTTTCGAGATATTCAAGAATAACTAAAAACGGAAACCAGAAAACGCGCATCGCTTCTGCTGATCGGTAGCCTTTTGCTTATGGAAATCTCTCGCTGTAGCAAATTCAGAACGCCGCATTGGTATGCCACCTATCTGGGAAAAAATCTTTTTTATTTGCTTTCTCATTTAAAAGTAAAAACGCAGTTGTAACATTAAGTTTTTTTTATTAATTTTTGAAATGGGTCCAATAATTTATGACCACCCTGTTCAATAGACAGACCGTCAATCCTTTGGCTGAGTAGACCTAAGGACAGATCTAAAAGTCTGGTAATGTAACTATCCGCCAAATTTCATCTATCTAGCTCGGGTCATTTTTGAGCTACCATGTCCACATGCACACCGGACGTGCAGACAAACTTCTTGTAGACGGGTTCCTTCCGAAATCTGATTTGGATCTACAGTTTTGGTGTAAATACCACATGCCAAATTTTATCTATCTAGTTCGTTGCGTTTTCGAGTTATCGTGTTCGCAGACAGACATAAATCCAAAAATGGTTTTAGCTAAGGTAGGTCTAAATGGTACTTTAATGGGAGAACTTAATGGTACCTTAATCGAGTTATCGTGTTCGCAGACAGACAGACGTAAATCCAAAAATGGTTTTAGCTAAGGTAGGCCTAAATGGTACTGTAATGGGAGGTCTAAATGGTACTTTAATGGGAGGTTTAAATGGTACTTTAATGGGAGGTCTAAATGGTACTTTAATGGGAGGTTTAAATGGTACTTTAATGGGAGGTCTAAATGGCACTTTAATGGGAGGTTTAAAATGTGAAGGTTCTTAAAGAAAACCTTTTCCCCAAGAAGATCAGTGATTAATTTTCGTATGCTAAAATTAAAATTAATGGGTATTAACGATAGAGAGAGTTTTGAATTAGTTTCACACTCACAACATATCAAATATACATACTGTAATTAGATTCAAAATAGTAATAGATGTTCATGGCTTAACCAAAAAAAAAAAAAAATCTTTATCCAAAACGCCCCCCACCTTTTAGTTCGCTTAACCGGAGCTATACTGTATACCATTTTTGTATTAAAAAACAAAAGAAAAAAATCGACGGAAGGCTGTCTTTGCGAAACGGCCGCTGGGATTGAGGGGCGTAGACTTACTTACCTCACTCAACTGTGACTAAAGTAGCTCTATGTGACTATTAACTTTATAGTCTATAGTGACTATTAGTCCAGTGTGACTATGCGACTCTACCTACGTAAAATTCTTCGTGATTTTCACCAACTTTGCAACTCGACTGTGACTAAACCGTCATTACAAATTCTAAAATTATTTTTGCAATCTTCAATGTCTACCTTTCTCTGTTAAATGAAACTAAAACCAACTCTCTATGTTATTTGGTTGCGGAGCTATAAGTGTTTAACTGTTTATAAATTATACTATAAGCGTCATAATTTTTTCCTTTCCCGACACACCATTAGACCACTATAGGGAGACGTAAGCCTACGTCAAAAGACCTTGCTGAATTTCGTCTCTTCCTTATTTTCCATGTTATTTGTTGAATAACGAAAAACACTCTACGGTTGCTTCTCTTGGAAAACTTATCATTTTTCTCTTTTTAGTGGAGTTTTCCCTTCTCTACACTGTCTAAAAGGCGTAATCTAATCACGAATTCGATAATCAGAATGGCCTAATTCCAGTTTTTTTTCTCTCTGTAGGAAGTAGATTTTTGGATTGCATCAAGAAAGCTTAACTTAAAGGCTCCGTCGCAAGTTGACCGCGTTAGTTATCATTTGAAAGTATAGAGAGATGCCGGTTGATAAGGGTAAATTTTTTCATCGCTTCTTTTCTGTAGTGTGAGTGTTTCCATTTTTATTCGTGTATTATTTGCGGCCCATTATTCAGTGATATTCTCAGCTCAGCATTCATTGAAGTTAAGAGCAAGTTAGGTTTGCAACATTTCCCATAAAAATACAGCCGTGTTCGAAGACATTTCAAAATTCGCTTATGAAATTGATTCTGCGTTTAGATGGACCTATCAGAGGGAGCAGCTATTCCTGTTTCCGAATCGGAATAAGATCTAGAATTGCTGTCATTGATCTTGGTTCAGTTTTGAGAGCATGCCGCGAACATGAGCCCTCTTATTTAATTTTAACATTGTATTTTTCCCCCCGAAATAAACTTACGTTTATATGTGAAGTAGGGAAGGTTTAGTTTAGTTACATTAACGTCCCATTAAACTTACGTTTCTATATGAAGTAGGGAAGGTTTAGTTCAGTTACATTAATGTACCATTAAACTTACGTTTCTATATGAAGTAGGGAAGGTTTAGTTTAGTTACATTAACGTCCCGTTAAACTTACGTTTCTGCTGATGGAAGGTTTGGATTTAATTACGATAGCGTCAATTAAACTACGTTTCTAAATGGAAGGTTTAGTTCAAATTACATTAACGGCTCATTCAAACACGTCTCTGTAAGTGAGAAAGGTTGATTTAGTTACGACTTCATCATTAAACTTACGTTTCTATATGAAGAAGGGAAGGTTTGGTTTAGTTACATTAACGTCCCGTTTTGAAGTAACACGAAGGCTATTTTGGAACTGACCTCGTCATTTTGAACCGCGGTCAATTGACGAGGACGACACATGAGATGGCACCCCCTCTCCATACTTCCGCACCACAGCACCAACGTTTGGCCCACTACGCGTGATTTAATGTGCTATAGGTACACATGCACGGCGGAACTTCTGTGGAGTCGGGATTCGAACCTGGAACCCCCTGGCCCCGAAGCCGAGACCTTACCCTTAGGTCATTGCATTTAGTGGGGAAGGAAGGTTGCGGCCAGTGGCATAACGATGCGGCAGGAGGGTATAGACACCCTGTTTGCCAGTCTTAGGGGGCACTATGGACACAAAACGTTAGTGCGTTTATGTCTCTTTTTCAGGCACTTTTTACTTATCTATACTTATAAAAGGCAATGTTTGTGTGTGTGTGT
>BGPR01010331.1:22738-52957 GCA_013235015.1 Araneus ventricosus | reverse complement strand
AATGAGATATTTTTCAATATAAAAAAGGATAAAGGTAACTCTTATATCTAGCTTTTTTGGCTATTTTATATTAAATTTATTAAACAAATCTTGGTGCAGCCATGTTTAGTTAAATATGAAATTAAATTAATCTGTCAAATTAACTATTAAAATTAACTGTTTGATTAATTAAAATGAACTATTTACTTAAATAAAATTTAATATTTAGTTAATTGTGACGATATCTTCACTAAAACTTTTTTATGGCTCATAGTATATGGCAGCAATCTTAATCAATTCCCCTAATTGAAATTTTCTTTCTATCTTCAATCGTAACGGAGCTACGGGGAAAAGATAAATTGGGGGGAATTGAACATCGCTTTTCAGCTCATAACTTCTAAGCAATTGTAGCTGTCAAAAAACTTTTAATATAAAAGTTGTTCGTTATGATAAGGTGATAATTCGCCTAATTGAATTTTTTTCCTATCTTTAGTCTTAACAGAGCTATGGGGAAATGATAAAATGGGGGAGGGGATTGAAAGTGGCGTTTTAGCTCATAACTTCTAAAAAATTGTAGCTATCAAAATGTTTCAATATAAAAGTTGTTTATTATAAAGAGGCCATAATTCGCCTATTTTGAGTTTTCATTCTATCTTCAATGGTAAAGGAATTAGGAAAGAGTAAGAATTTTCAGTCTCCCGCCATTTCGACCTCCTTTTTGCTGGTTAGCCCATCTACAAACTCGGTCGATATTTTCACCGAACTTACAACATATCCCTCGCCGGTTAAAATCTAGTCAAAAATACTCAAGTTATCGTGTTCACAAGATAACATGGGGAAAAGCATTATATATATATACGTCTCTACTAATAATAAGGAAAGGAACATTTCGCCTTCTATTCTCATAAGGATTAGAGCTGCAAGAATTAAAGTGGGTAGAAGAGACTGCAAATGACGAGAGCTTTCCAACAAGGGATAACATGCATAGGTTTAAGCGTACTTTAAGTTAGGAGGAGAGGAGGGGAAGGGTGGGAAAAACACTTTTCATCTCATAACTTCTAAGAAATTGTGGCTTTTGAAAAAGTTTAAATGCAAAAATTGTTCGTTATGATAAAGCAATAATTCGCCTAATTTGAATTTTCTCTCCATTTTCAATTGTAAAGGAATTATGGGAAAATGAAAATTTCCACCCTCTTTGAGCTGGATAGCCTATCTACGAACTCGACCGAGATTTTCACTATCGTTACATCATATCCCATGCTGGTTAAATTCACATCAAAATTACTCCAGTTATCGTGTTCACAAGATAACATGGGAAAGAGCGTTATATATATATATATTAACAAAAGAAAACAAAGCCATGCCATAAAAGAAAAACCAAAACAACAAAAAAAGAAACAAAACACCAACGTCCGGGACGCGTCATCAGCAAGGGAAATCCCGAACGGGCGTAAATATAAATAAATTCGGTGTTTTCTAATCACAAACTATAGCAATAAAGCTAAAAAGAGTTTGTTTCCCCGGAACACCGAACAAAAACCATAGTTTGAAATAAGGAAACAAAGCGAAGAGATAAGAGTCCAATTGAAAAAAGTAGAAATAAAAATAATAAAAATAAAAAGCTCAGGTCCATTTGCAATAAAACACATGAAACCAAACCTCATAACCAACAAAGCAAAGCAAAAATGAAGAAAAAAGTGTCAAAACTCACCCAATAATCCACTAGAGAAGAGACAAAGGAAACAGACGCAAAGCTCGCGGCACGAACATCGTTTAAAAGTTCTGACGCGAACACCACAGTCGTGTTCACATCAGCACTTTTACCAAATTTAAAACAAATCTAAAGAATTGAAAATACTATAGTTACCCTGAACATAAAATTAAGTTTAAACATTTATATGTCAACATGTAGAAAAAACCCTGTTGTTATTAAAAGTATTGAAAACGGCAATCCAAGTATATGGAGTTTTCAACAATTAATATCGCAGCTTGGCTGTGGACAAGCTTTAGCCAGGTTAAATTAATTTTGCTGTACAAACCATCCCCGTTACTAAAGTTGTTGAAAAAACAAACAGGATAATTTACCCTAAAATGAAAGAATTTAGAAAGAAAAATCATACACTAACCTTAACAATAAAACATAACTATAAAGAAAGGATTAGAATTCAAAATAAAAATATGTAATACAGCAATATATTGCACTAAAACAATAAATATTCATTCAATAAAATACCCATACTATTCATTAAACTTTAAATATTCAGTGTCTCTACTTATCCTTACCAAAATTCAACTTTTTATTATAAACCGCTACTTAGCTTTTCATCATAGATTGCCAAAACTAGTTTTCCAACTATGAAACAGCATAATTGACCAAATAATATAATTAATTTTTGATATTAAAAAATTAGTAAGATACCCATATTAAAAATTTCAAAACCATTTAGAAAATGTAATACAATTTTATGTAGGTATTATATTTGAAAATTGGTAAAAATGTCTATTAAAAAGGAAAATTTCAATTTAAAAATCCTAGCGCTATCTATGTAATAAATCTGAAACCAAAAAATCAATAACCAAATTTGAATAAAATTACACATTACAAGTAAAATATGAGAAAACATAAACCAACCCTCAAAGAAATAAAAATATTCCATTATATACCAATATGTATGTATTATTCTAAATGACCTAAATATTTCTTATATATATAAACTCTTAAAAAACATTTTGGCAATCCATAATCTATTTCAAAACAATAAAAAAATTTTATGTTCTTAATTCTATTTTCATTGTCTGTTACTAAATTATATATTTCTATTTATAAATGGCGATCGTTATAAAGACCTCACATTATAAAGACCATTCCATTATAACGACCAGTGATAAAATCCCCAACTGTGCTTCCCTATGCACTCTATGTTATTTTACTTCCGGTATAACGATCGTATAGTGTCGTCTAATCCCAATACAACGTCCGAATTCAGCGAACACTCTTCCTGGTATTTTTCCAAAAAGAACATGTTTCTAAACGTAAATGACCTTGAGTATTGTATTGCCAAGCTTCGTAGATGTAGAGTCTTCAGTGTTACAGTTCAACTTTGACAGGGGGGAGAGGGAGAATTACCACTCACCACAGCGCGGAAATTAGAATAGCCTGGGATAAAAAAAATATTTCAAGTGCTATTGAAACTTTAAAATGTTTTTTTGAAAGGCAGAACATTATTTATCATCTTTAACTGAAATGGAAAATTATATTTTGCAAAAATCACTTATGCAGAAAAGACAAACAGCCATTTGTGATTTTTTCTTTAGAAAATAAATCTTTTGAAAGTAGATAACACCCTTTGTTTTCTACTTTAAAATCTGTTATAGAAATATATTTTTAATTGATAAAATTTTATTTTTAATACCAATGATAAAAATAATTTGAGAATTTAGTTGGAATCTCTCTAAACATCGTCTATTTATATGGAACTGCTGAGCGTGCATGTGTACAGTTTTTAATTATATCCACTATAGCGACCACTCGTTATAAAGACCTTTTGCTGCGGGACGCAGAGGGTCGTTATAACGAGCGTCGACTGTATATGCAAAATATGGGTACTACATAAAACATATCGTAATCGAATTTATTTGATCATGAATTAGAAATTAATTACCATAAGCAATCACAATGCCAACTTGCATACCAGCAATTCATTGCCCAAATTAATTATTTAGATCAATTAGCCAACGACAAAATGACAGCCCACAACGCTGAAAACTGAAACCGGCCTGCTGTCTATTTATGACTCTAAGCTCATTTCCTATTATTCTTATTAAAAAAAACTTTCTGAGAGATCCAAACTGCACGAAACCAAGCATCGCCTCATTGGTGATTACCTCGTTTATGGAATTTTCTCCCTATTCTTTGCTTCCATACGTCTGTGGTGAAAGTATTCAGCCCCCACATCTGGCATGAAGCAATGAAATCGGCGCATCGATCTTTGAGGTTGTCCAATAGAAACGTATCTGCGTCTATGAAAGATTAATAAGGGATAAATAGATTTCAAGCCCTATAAGAATAACACATATAAATTTCTATGACCAAAGGTCGTTAAATTACTGAACAGCAGGCTTCAATTATTTTTTTATGTATCGATAATCAGAGCCCCTTGACTCGTGTGTGCACCAGATGGTCAGCCACACAGCAAGGACTTGATGTTCTCATGAGCACTAATTAGTTTTTGCGCTGATCAGACAAGTTTCGGGATTCTAATGGAATTCATGCAAAATTTTTCTCACTTTCTTTTACCCTTTACTAAGGAGTTTTGACTCAAGATTCAATATTAAAAGAAATTTTTAAGCGAATGCATGTAATCAAAGACTTGTATGGCTCCGTCTATGGAAGAACATAAAACAATCAGAAACGTGAAGATAGTTTATGCAGAAGTGAGTACAGCTATATTTTCAAACTAATAGTTGTAGAATTTTTCAAATGACAATATTTCTTGGTTTCGGATAAGATTGTCTCTAATATCATCTTATATTATCTACATTAAGCTTTTTGATTAACAACTATACATCTAATTTCTACAAATATTAAATTCTGTGAAAAGAAAGTTTAATTCATATACTTAGAATTTTCATCCATAATCATTATATATTATTTTTTCTACGTTTTACTTTCAGAAAATCACTAATTTCTACATATATAACTTAGTAGTACAGTCGACGCTCGTTGTAATGACCCTCTGCGTCCCACAGCAAAAGGTCTTTATAACGAGTGGTCGCTATAGTGGATATGATTAAAAAAATGTACACATGAACCCTCAGCAGTTCCGTAAAAATAGGCTATTTTTAAAGAGATTCCAACTAAATATTCAAATTATTTTTAATATTGGTATTAAAAATAAAATTTTATCAATTAAAAATATATTTCTAAAACAGATTTTAAAGTAGAAAACAAAGGGTGTTATCTACTTTCAAAAGATTTATTTTCTAAAGAAAAAATCACAAATGGCTGTTTGTCTTTTCTGCATAAGTGATTTTTGCAAAATATAATTGTCCATTTCAGTTAAAGCTGATAAATAATGTTCTGTATTTTCTTACCTTTCAAAAAAGCATTTTAAAGTCTCAATAAGCACTTGAAACATTTTCTATTCTACGCTATTTTAATTTCCGCGCTGTGGTGAGTGGTAATTTAAAGACTCTACATCTTCGAAGCTAGGCAATACAATATTCAAGGTCATTTAAGTTTAGGAACATGTTCTTTTTGGTAAAACACCGGGAAGAGTGTCCTCTGAATTCGGACGCTGTATTGGGATTAGACGACACTGTACGGTCGTTATACCGGAAGTAAAATAACATCGGGATACACATTTGGGGATTTTATCACTGGTCGTTATAATGGAATGGTCTTTATAATGTGTGGTCGTTATAACGAGCGTCGACTGTATACCTAAAATATAGTAGAAACTTTTTCAACCAGATTTTAGTAAAAGAAATTGAAAACGCCAAAATCACTTCATGCTGGTCAATACATTAAAAAGAAGAATTTGTATAGAGTTATACAATCATCTTCATTCAAAGTCCAAAAATCCTTTTCATAAAAGCGAAAGAAAATCAGTGACGGGACAATAATTTCTGAAAAATGGAGGCTACCGGGGAATATCATTTGTGTATTTGATTAATACTTTTTAATTAGATCTTTTCGGTAAGATTTTTTCGCCCATTTGCGGAACCAAGAACATTGTTGTTAAAACTGAAAATTTCAATCAAATTTATCTTTCACGCACAAGAACCAAAATAGACTTTATCAAATAAAACAAGTTAGTTTCATAATAGCCCAGATATGTCTCTCGGTAACGCTCTGACGTCGCCAACAATAAAACTCGCGCCATAGCACTGCGAGACATTAAACAGCATTATTTCATTGTTAGAGAACCTAAATTTCAGTAATTTTAAATTTAAAAGAGTCATTGCCATTCTAATTTCAAATTTAATAGCTCTAAAATAGTGAAATAAAATTTTCTATCGATTGATATAAAATTTATCTCGCTATGATCAATAGTTCCGCAGAAATTTTAAATTATATTAATCATATATTTCAAATTAATTTCCGTTTTTTAATAGAAATTAGTAAACTACATCATTGGTATATCATGCGCGTGATATAGTTTAGACGCCACGATGCATCTGGTTATTTATTGTAATCGTTATGATATAATTTGATAATACTTTTGGCAACATTAAAATTTACGCAAAGACATCTGAAGTACAAGGAAAATTGTTAAACAACGAAAAATACTTCACACTGAATGTTGTTTACCAAGAGATTTTTGAATAAAGAAATATGTAAATAATATGTAAATAAAAAATATTTTCTGTCATAAACATATGTTTAATTTATTTGTTTTCAATCAATATTAAGCATTTCTCTCGCATATAAACACGTCAAATTAGACGGGAAATCTCTCGAATGAAGAGGCAATTTGCACCCGTCGTACCATGATGGGTGATTTTCTAGTAATGAATAAGAAATAAATGGGCAAATTAATCACTAAATGAAAGACAAATATCTCCAATTAAATCTTGTTGTAATTTTGAAACTTAATATTTTGTGGTAACAGTGAACGTTTGAAAAGACTACTCAAAGACTGCTACAAAGATTTCCTTTTCATCCAGATTATAACAGTACTATTAATAGCTTTTGTTTAACATATAAAATGAATTAAATTCCTCAACTTAGTTCAGTTATTTCTACTGGTCTCCAACATTTAGTCTTTACTGATATCTTTGAGTTCGCATTCGCTGCTGTTAATTTTAGTCTGCCAAGCAGAATGTTTGGCACAATTTTAAAGCGTGTCATTTATTCTATCATTCGTATCTTCTATTAGAATCCGCTGTTAGAGGAACCTTCAACTATATTTAATATACAGTTTTTCTGAGTGTTTTTATATTGCTCAAGTCTTCTTCTAAAGACACTTTTCTTCAGAGCGTCAAATATTTTCCCAGATGACTTATAATGATAAGAGTTATTTGTTTTCCATAATTCCTTACATTAATTTTTTGTATTTTTAGAGTATAGAAATTTATCACTGTATTAGATATCAGTCTTAAATCGAAGTTGTTGGCTATAAAAATGAATATAATACGCATACGAGTCACAATTAAGGAGTCACAGAAAACTTTTTTTGGGTATTTTTTTTTGTTGTCTTTTTTTAGGTACTCTTTATAGCAAATCAGTGAATGAAAATATAATGTTTTAATACTGCTAAGAACATACTCCATACTGCTAAGTAAAATACTACATACTAGTAAGTAAAATACTACATACTGATAAGTAAAATACTACATACTGATAAGTAAAATACTACATACTGATAAGTAAAATACTACATACTGATAAACTGATAAGTAAATACTACATACTGATAAGTAAAATACTACATACTGCTAAGTAAAATACTACATACTGCTAAGTAAGATACTACATACTGCTAAGTAAAACACTGCATACTGCGTTTTGAAAGTCTACTCAAAGATTGCTACAATTATTTTCTTTTTTCCAGATTATAACAGTACTATTAATAGCTTTTGTTTATCATATAAAAGGAATCAAATTCAGTAGGTATTACATTCAGTGTCTCCCCCTCTATTTTTTATTTCACCCCTACTTCGATGAAATTAACTCTATAGCTAAAAAGCGCGGAGAGTTTCCCTATCTGAGAATGATCAATATATGAATTTATTATTCTTCGAATAAATCTCACAAAACAAATATTGAAAATGTTCAAATGCAAAAATAAGTCTTATTCAGTGAGTTCGATTAACATTCTGTTTTCAAGCTACACGAGGGGAACTTTCCCTAGGACTATTTTAGATCGGAACTTATAATTTTGAGGCGTAATCTGGTGGTGAAGACAGCACTTGAACGAACCACTCAATCTCAAATTTCTACATTTCACTACCGTGAGGACGTTCGATCCAGACAGCGTATTTAACTTATACCAGCGCCACATTTACAGCTGGTCTTCGATAGAATCTGTCTGTGATGGCACAGCAGCCATCAAAAATATATCCTAACTAATAGAACTGCAAAAGAAAACCATAACAATTTTCTTGTAGAAATTCATAAAACCATTATAAGAGTGACAATTATTGATCTATATGGAAAAAACCTTTGTAACTTTTGAACCGTTGGTGAGATTCTGAGTTCAGATGAAAACTTGGCGGTTGAATGCAGAGTATGTTGAGATTTTTTTTGAGCATGCGCACTCTTATTGTTGTTGCTGCTCATTTTTCGTTGAAAATGTCGAAATACAGCGTTTCTGAACGTATATTGATCGTCAAGGCCTACTATTCGAGCAATAATAGCCCGATTTCGGCTCAAAAGAAATTTACGACCGAGTTACAAGCTGAAGACAACCGGTCCAAGTGTTATAACAATCAAAAATGTGATTGACAAGTTCGAGAGAACTAGTAGTCTAGATGTCTCGACACTTCAGCGATTTTTGCAGAATTTTGCTCTTCGTCTGCGCCACGTCATAGCTATTGATGGCAAGCATATCGAACATGCCATAAACTAAATCCGAATATCTGTAGTTACTTTTAAAATTTGAATAAAATTTTTAAACTCGGTAGTTTTTGAAAATTTTATTTTTTATTTCATATAGTTCACTAATTGTCACCCTGTAGAAGAGTAAGCAGATTTTCTTATTTAAGAATACTATAAATTACACTGGACAATACTGATTTTTTGCCAATGGTATTCCAGTGGTTTTAGGGTAATTTCGTGGTGCTGATTCCGAATCCGGCATTCTTTTTTGTCAGATTGGCTCTAGTTGTCGAGATAAAGTGAAAATTATATTTCAATAGTGATATGTACTCACCACTCAAATCGCATTGAAACTGTCTCAAATATAAATCAATAATAAAGTTAAATCAATGCAATAAGTTAACTTAATCCTAAAGAATAATCAATATAAAAACCGAGAGATGAATCTATGCGGAAATCACATGAAATCTATGTCAAATGTAAGTTAAAGAATAAATTTTAAAATAATATTAATGAATGAAATAAAGAAATGAATTTCAACAAATACAATAGATGAATCATAATGGCATGGTAAAAATACATGATGATGTTACATCAAGTACAATAAAATTAAAATTAAATAAACTGGTTCAGTTACTTCATAGATAAGCTTTTATATGATTTCCTCCTTACAGTAGAAGTTTCGTGTTGGGGTCTCTATCTATCTGCCACCATATGTGTGTCCGACCCTCTTGCTATCTTTGTTCCATTACTTTTGTTATTCTGGTAGCTGAAGTCTTTTCGTAAAAGTGCGTTAATTTTTGTATTCTTGGTATGCGTTCTGAACTAACAAATAAGATTCTAGTTTTGGAGCTTAGTTTTATAAGTGCTACCCTAAACAAAGAAAATAAATAAATTTGATATTTTTAGACCTAAATAACCTTTTGCTATGCATATACTACATTGACGTGCCGCATTTCATCTACAAAATAATGTGAGAAGATTATGATGTTGATTAGGAACTAAAAATTACATATTGAAGTAATTTCACATACAACTGACAACATTTGACAACTTTGAAAGGAATGTGACAGGAAATTATAGACCGATTTTGATAAAAAAAAATTATTAATCTTAAGAAGTTGAGTACTTAACAACTAATGCTATAATAAAGAGATTAAGAGAAATTTTTTAAAATTTCAAAAATTAATTAAAAAACTATCTAATTTCGCCACTTTTTAGGACTTTTAAGGCCCAAGCAGTAAATATCAATCAATTTAATTAAATTGTTTCCAAATTTTATTTCTCACCAATTCCTTAATTTTTCCCGTGAAAAAAAATTCCATGAAAAAAAATAGACTTTTTTCGGCTTACCCTACTGCAAACGCGATTGATATGTTGACAATATGCATTATTTTAAAAACTAAAGACTCAACCTGAAATCAGCAACCTCAAGATACCCTAAAACAGTTAAAATTTATTCGGAAAATGAAATAAATGTTTTTTTTTTGTTCCCTAATCTTATATCTTTCTAATACTATATAAATTAAGTTAATCCAAAAGAAATATAAAGTATGGTTGATTTTAGTTCAACCAATCAAAAGAAAATAAGTTTTTTTCATCTTGTGAAGCCATCGGTCAACAGTTGTCAGATCACATTTCAGATAAATTGCATCTCACTGATAGGGCTTAAGTATGTACGTATCTAGTCGGTTGAGACTTTTAATAACGGTAACCTTTCCGATAAATTACACCTCACTGATCAGAATACGAAAAAGGTTTCTTGGTATATGAAACAGCAAAATGTATTCACTAACTTTAAGAACACGAACATTCAACAATCTATAATAATCTATAATAATATGTACAGAATAAATCACCTTATCCAATATACCCGACAATATTTTCAGCTTGCATTTGTTTAGTTCGACATGTGGCAACTCGCCGTTTCAAATTTTCAATCCTTCATCACCAATATCACTGTTGGTATTTTGCTGAATTAATATTTATAAGTATATTTTAAACTCGAATCAAGGATGATTTTTCCTTCTAAAAATCATTTTAAACGTATTTATCAGCCATTGCATTCTATTAGTAGCGAATTTTGCATCATACAATTTACGGTAAGAATACGAACCTAGAAGTATTATCATGTTAATTAAAACGAAAATGAAAATTTGAAGAATTGCTTTCAAACAAAGCAATTTTTATCATAGAGTTAACACTGGCAAAAGCACGCGAGTGAAATATTTCATAAATCAATTAAAACTAGTTCGAATTCCATTACAACAATAAAAAGCATTGTTATAAATTGCGTTTAAAATTAATTCTGAAAATTTTATTGAAATTAAAGAAAAATTGCACTGAAGTTAAACTGCTATCATTGAAAAGTTAATTTTTTAATTTTAAAGCGGTGAAGAAATCCTTTGGAGGCCGTCGTATGCCCAGAAGTTATTGAGAAAAACAATAAAATTAATATTAATTTTAATTTATTAAAATTAAAATTTTGAAAAATTATTTCTTATTAAGTATCTACTACCCAAGAAGTAACTACGTGCCAAATTTGGTATCTCTACGTTCAATATTCTGCCCTGTAGAGTTTTTTTAAAGGATTTTTGAATGCCGCATCACGCATTTTACAAATAGCATACCAGTCTACAAATATTATCATGTTAAAAACCTAAATACATCAAGCTTTCTAATTCGTTTTACATATTGTTATTTCTGAAACATAAAAAATCTGAAACTATCTTTTAAGTTGCAAACCCAATTCATTACTACCGTTTATTAACAGAAAGAGACTTCTTCTCCACCACTGCAATCCCTATTCTTCAGACAACCCCCCACACCACCCCCAATCTTGAGGGTCACCCTTCTTGACAGAAAACGGCAAGTATTATTTTCGTTCATCTTTTAAAATTTTCAGCAAGGGTCTCCATCCCCTCAATGCGTACAGTCCTCCACCTTGCTAGTGGACTTCTAGATATGGACTAATAAAATACAGGATGCTCATAATCAAAATTCCCCTTACAGAAATTCCTATAGCCGGAACTATTCATAAAAAAATTGTGACGACAATTAACCAGATATTGACTCAAAAGTGTAAATTTTAAGTTTTAATTAGATTACATATTTAGCAACAATAATGAAAATGTTTTGATCCTAATGGTCCCCATCATCATACCCTCTGCAATTTTAAAATAGTTTGAAATTATCCCAAAAAAATTTCCAACAAATTTTCTTAATTTCATTGGCAACATTATATTTGTGGACGTTTAAAAGAGTTCTGTCAAGATAACAGCACAATAGCTCTCTTCTATTTCGCCATCTAAATATACTAAGAAACGCGATGGCGCTGTTTTCTGCTTATCAACAGTCAGACTTACTTCCTGATCTTAATGAAATTAGCGGAAAACAATACGAGTTGCTGCTTCAATTAGTGTTATCAGAAAAGTAATTTAATTGATAATTCACTGAACATTAACAGAAAAGAATTTGTGGCGATACAAATGCCGAAGCAATAATTTCTTTTCAACTTCTTATTTCAACTGACTTCTTTCTAGAAACACTTCATTCCATGTTTTTATTCTCAACGATATTTTTTATATGTTACATATTCCAGAAAGGTAAATTTTAAAAAGTACAAAAAGAATAATATAAAATCGTCTGCGGTTGACGTTGAGTTAAATTACATTTAATTAAAGCACAGATTATGATATATGTAGAGATGGCTTAATAAAATCGTCTGCCAGAAAAAGAAAACAAGGAAGAAAAAAAAATTAGTTAAAAATGGAATATGTATAAAATGTTATTTACAAGCAAAATATATGTACCACTACAAATTCAATTAAAGACTCGCATCGATAAAATTCGAGTGTGCAACCAGTTCAATTCGGCACTTTAAAGTTCTGGAAAAGAAGAGAACAATGACAATTTCAAGCGCTTCATATAATTTAATACATTATATTTTTCTCTGTATAAAATTATAAATAAAAACTTTCCACTTTTTTATGTTTTTATAATTAATAGCTATTTTCAATCTTACTGAATGTGGCGTGTTAACTTAACATTACGACATTTCTCGGAGAGCTAATTCCCATATTTTTAATAATTAAAGCAAACAATAAACTCAGCGAATAGTTTAATTTCTATACATGTTATTTTTAAAACGCTTTACTAATAGTAAAATAAAATGCACTTTTGAAAATAACTCCCAGGCAGTCAGTAAGCAAAATGCAACCTGAAACTGAACAGCCATAATACAGTGAGTAGCGTTCAACACGATCAGTAAGAAACAGCAAGCAGCTGTGGCAGTAAATAATTCCCACAAAAGAAATCATGGCTTACATTTCCTCTTTAATAGCATTAAAATGGCGATTTTAATAACTCTGCAAATAGCTTTTTTAATGCTTACTAATAATTTTAGTAGCAATGACGATACCAATCTATCGCACTGGACAAGTCGCATGATTGTCAGAAATAACCGTAATACAAGCATGTCTTATCACAAAAACCTGTCATTGCAAATTGAAACGTAAACATGGAAATGGGCGTGCAAACATTTGCTCAAAGAGCACTTTACAATGAGTTCCATCATTGCAGCAATCAATGGTCGTGAATTTCCATTCAATTTCTCTTAGAATTTCGTATCGATTGTCAATACAATGGTCAGTGGTATGTACAACAATAGATTGATTGTACGCCATTTTGTGATTGTATGATGATATTTATCAACTCTCCAATTCATCAAAAAGAATTAAAGAAGCAATTCTGAAACGTCTTTAAATTAATTTTTGTCAAATTCCGGTTGCCGAGTTAGCTCAACATTTTCTTCAACTCTGTACGGAAAATATCTTGATGAACGAAATGTTTTTTATAAGCAAACCAGTTAATATGCCCGGCGTTATTTGGGATTAAAATACCTTCATGTCTAATATTTTTAATGTAAAACATGCATTTATATAAAGTATTATGATACACAAATCCTTTTAGCGTATGAAACGTTTTCTTTTAATTAAAACTAGCCGCTCTCGTAAAAATTGGAGCTCCACCTCTTCAAAAATACCATAAAATGGTAAACGACAGTATTGACATCAATGAGACCAAGATGCAATATTATAAATACCTTTCCCAACTTCAATTCTTATCAATTACGTGTAGATACTAGATGTTTAGTTTCGGTATTAATTACAGACTGAATATTAATACTAAGAGTAATAAGACCACAGTAACTGTCATTATTTTAGATAATTTATAATCACGATAATTGAGTAAATAACAGTTTTTTTATGTATCTTTTGTATCAATCCAATTAGAATCGGAGTTAAAAAAGGATTCAAAAATGAATACAATATATGAGTAAGTGCATGAGAGTGCCATCATCTTCGAATGAGATTTTAAATAGAGTTCTAAGACAGCGCTCTTAGGTATAATTACCTTTTGTGTAAGTTCATACGAATAAAAACCTTCAATCTAATTTCTCAACTTGCTCCAGACCAGAAATGTAAAGTTCCCAACCTGTCCAGAGCGCACCATAAGTAATGTGCCATAAACGCGTCTTGTACAGTTGTTTACTTTATGTTACATAATATCAATACTCTACTCAACACGTTACGATTTCATCCCATTGATTTTCAAGACAGGCAGGTTGCAGGTTAATTTTAAACTCTATCCTTCATCTTGCAAAAGGAAAAAAGAAGTGACCCCTATTATTACATGATGCTGTACAATATTACCACAATATCTTCACGATATTGTACGGAATTCAGAATATTATAACAATGTCGCAGAGATGTCGTACAATATCTTGTGCTAAAAGGGATCACAGCTAAGCGAACCACAACGCGCAGTTACTTATCTTGTGGCTATGATATTGTAACGTGTTTGACAGCTAAAGACTCTGTGGAGGAAGGTTCAGAGCCAAGAAATACTCTTTATTTTATAGCACGTGAGTGCAAGAGTTTTATTGAATAGTGATCTTGATTAAATAAGAGAAAATTATGAAATATATAATGAAATAATCATTACAGTTCTGGTACAGTTCTATACAGTGCTCTGTCACATAACCAAAACAGGCCCACTTCTAAGAGTGGCCTAAAAGAATGAATTCGGTCTTCCGTCGACCGGACTTGAGATCTCAGCGACCCAAGTCTATCTTGTCACCACCAAGAAAATCGAGCCCTTGCTCGTTTCAGTCCTCTTCCGGAAAATCTCTCTCCAACCTCGCTCTTTCTTTTAACTCCCATCGTCCTCCTACTGGGGGAGCGGTCAACAGGCCTCTCCACGAATCCCCGTCAATTCTGTAGGTGGAGTCCACCTCAGCGAGCCATTATTGGCTCCTTACATTTTTGGGCCTTTCCTTTTGTCGCAAGCGGTTTCTCAGGCTGGAGATAAATTACCCTTTCAATCACTTCCACTAAAGAGTAGTCCGCTGGCGCCAGACTGGACTCCCGGCTCTCTTTGTCGGCGTTTTAACGAGGTGACACACCTGCTGTGCTCAGTGACCCATGGCGTGGGAAAAAAAGTTACTGGTCGCTAATGATCTTGGGGGATCTTACAATATCACCTGAATTGACGTCTATTAATATATATTATATTATATATAATATATTAATATAATATATATTATATTAATATTATATTATATATTGAAATGAAAATTTACAGTTTGGAATTTAAATTGATTGAAGCACTTGATTAAATTAAGGCTATAGTTATAAGCGGGCAAGCAAAACTCCGTCATTCGCAAAACGTTTTTAAATACATGAAAAAATTCATTTTCCTAATTTAATTTTATGTTTTAATAAATCTATGAACGAATAAATAAAACCGGCGGGATCTGCCATTTTTTCGCGTTAATAAAGTGAGACACCAGAATCATGTTAAAATATATTTCAGGCCTCATATATTGAAGCCTGAAATTTATTTATATAATAAATAAATTTCAGGCTTCAATATATGAGGATTATATTGAATTTAAGTCGTTATATACTGCTATAAGTGCTAAAATTTATTCTGTTTATTTGAATAATTGAATGGACGCTGTCTATTTACATGCTTGCTGAAATTAAATTGTTTTCATAAATTCTATATTTTCTTTGAAAACATTTTTTATTATTATTTCTAGATGCCTCCATTTGTAGAAATTTCAGATGACAATGGCGTCGAAGTCCTGGGTGGTTTCATGCCTGCCATATTTGAAACAATCGCTCAATGGATGAACTTGAAGCAAGTATTTCAATTTTTGCGTATTTTTCTTTCTGATAAGCTTTTTCTGCTTACTTACATTTAAGAAAGCATAAACGGAAGCGCCATTCGCGGGAAATAAAACAAGTGCTCATAACAAGAACACAAGAAGCAGTGTTAGACTAAATTTAAAAATAGAACGAGTAAACACCCAAGATATTCACAGGAGTTCCAATCATTCTTAGCGATGTATGCTCATAAAGTTGCCGCATGAATTCCTAAACGTTTTCGAATATACCTGAACAGTGGCGGAAGTTGACAATATAAGGCTACAGGTCCAACATTGCTTTGAGCCCCATCCCTCTGCCAAAAGTCGTAAATTCGCCATTGGCTTAGGACTGCGATGCATGTCGAATAATTTTTGAGGCCCCCAGGGTTTTCGAGACATGAAGCGGGCACCAGTGCAAACCACCAATGTATCTCGAGTGTTGCGAATATTAACAGCAGATGGCGATTCTAGCCACGAGGTCTACGTCAGAAGTAAAAGGCGTTTCGTACACCGTTGCTTGAATATCCCCGCGAAAAGAAATCAATGCTAATCAATCAATGGTCGAGGGGGCCCTGCGACGAGCCCTAATACCTCAACTTTCAGCTTGGTGCAACCTATCCATTTTCAGACATACTTTCTAATGTGAATATGATTATAAAGATGCTCTCTCTTTCCTCTTCCGTGCCTGCGGTTTTGAGATACCTTGTATATGGTATTATCACAGCTATTGTATCTAATAAAACTATCTAATCCTGCGCAGAGCATCTGCGCACCGTTATATGCACATAATGCATTTTCGGCGAGATTAGAGCATTCTGGCTTCTGATACTTCAGCTCGCGTCAAGAAAGAAATTAAGCCAAGGTGGCGATTCAGCGCTCCAAGAAAATTCGCCAAGACAAAAAATGTGCCAAGTGGTGTGCGCATAATGGAATAGTACCCAATATACGATGTTCACAATAGTAAGTCCATGGTGTTCACCTCAATTTGTGGATTTAACATGCTGGCTTAAACTATTTTGACATTGATCTGACCGTTCTTTAGCTCGCCTAAGCACATCTGCTTCATTTCTAACTGATCTCTTTAGAATAATTTGATCCAAAGTTCCATCATATTGTAAGAAATATTGTGAACGAACTCGACGCCGTAAACTCATTTTCTTTTTCGATGAAAAGTTTTTTTTTACACCAGAACGAATATAGTGGTAGTGTGTGCCTATGAAGTTATGCCTAAGATGGCTAACGGTAAACAAACCAATTGTTGCCATCGGAAAAAGTGAAATGAACATCTTTTCTGTGCTACTTACGTTAACGTTTTATATATATATGACTTTATCTTATCAAACTGCATATTTTAATACTGCAATTTTTATAGCGTCACATGGATAAGAGAGCCTGAAGATAAGTATGGAACTTGGGAAAACAACACGTGGACTGGAATGTGCGGAATGCTCTTCAGAGAAGTAAGTATTCTCTTTCCTAGAAAGGTCTATCCTGATAGTATTCCTTTTCTAAGTTATCTTTAGTTAAACCGTGATTAGTTATAAAATTCCAAACGATTATAACGAGCGATATATTATTTAACAATTATTCCTATTAGCGTAATACTAGCTCTGATCTTTAAATTTTTCATTAAGGAAGTTGATATCATTCTCAATCCTCTACTGCCAAGTGCTGAATTTGCTGAAGTCGCCTATTACACAAATCCCGTGCTTTACGAAGCGTTCACATTTCTTTCTGGCAAGGAAAAGCAAGACGGGGGCCTTTTTCTCTACTTCAGCGTTCTGGAACCAAGTGTGAGTTTTTCTCTATTTAGTCATTAGCCGCCTCTAGCGACCAGCTGGTTCACCGTGATTATTGCATGCTAAAAATTCTAATAATATGCGTACCTTGGTCTTAATGGAGAAAATCTCGGTTTGCAGTTTGGATGCGTGCGTGCTGCGTCTGTGCGTGCGTGCATCGTGCGTGCGATAACGTGCGTGCGTGTGTGTGTGTGTGTGTGTGTGTGTGTGTGTGTGTGTGTGTGTGTGGAGGCCATTGCCGCTAGTTATTCTTAACATGATTAAAGGATAAGATCACATCGGATTGGAATGCAGCTGCTGCCTCAGCACTAGACTTTAGGCCGGTATCTTCTTGATAGTAAGATGCAAAAATGGGAAATGCGTAGTAAGAATTAGAGTATACATAGGAATTAAGAGTAAGAATTTCCTGCTAAAAATTGAGGGGAGCAAGTTGTTTCAAAACGCACCTATGGCGAAAGATAACACGAGTTTAAGAAAATGCCAGGAATTATACTGAATTAATGTGTATGGATGAGAAATTTGATTGCTTTATAAACAATTGCTCTATAATGACTCTAAGTAAACTCCAGAAAAAGAGAATACGTGCATTGGTGGAGAAAGAATATGAGTATGCTAGAGTATGTTTTAATTATGACTAAGCAAAAACTGGGTTGATAGAAAGGCTATTGCTAATACAAAGGCAAGCAAATGGAACGAAGTGTCTAAATTATTCAGATGCTATTAAACAAAAATATGGATACGAGGATACAGGGAAATGTTCTGGATTAAGTAGAAATTTTACGCGATTATACCAAGCAATTATAATTAAAGCATGAAAGTTACATATTAGGGAGAAATAACACCATCCAACTACACAACAGAACTTGCATTTATCAACCATGGTGGGTACGAGTGCACTATTTTAGTGCAAAATTTGGTCCTGTTCAGTCAAACGGTCTGGGCGTGCATAGAATAGACCAGAGGTTCCGAATCTAAGGTACGCGTACCCCTGGGGTACGCGAAGGACTAGTTGGGGGTAAGCGAAATCAAAGTTGGTAATGGCGGAAACAAGAAAACATAAGGAATTAAAAAAGTTACAGAATTTTGTTTCCCCAGGTTAATACTTGCTATACCATTTGAATACTTTTATAACTATACCACTTCAAAAATTGATTATTACAGAGTGTAATTTTTTAGCGAGCCTTACAAGTTAATGCGAAATTATTACAATACCGATTTTATTTATTTTGGCGTTGAACTAATACTATTGTAAAATAGCAATAAAATGTAACTAGGGGACTCTGCCCCCTGCTCGCTGAAGCTCGCCAACCCCCAGGAGGATTGCGTTGCAATCCTCCCAGGTTTGCTACGCAAACCCTGCTCTCTTCGCTCGCCACAGTGAAGACCCTGCATGTCCTAGAACAATTATTTTTAAATCTTTATTTATAATATATATGAATCAGTTTTATTCTGCTTTTGATGCTTTAACTTAAATCAGCACAGAATAAAATTTTTAGCCTCAAAAAAAAATTCTTCAAATAAAATTTTCAAAGAAAATTATTAAAGAGCATAAATAAACAAATAAGAGTTGCAAAATTAAAACAAATATAATTATTCTAAAAATTAATTCTAAAAACAAATTATATTTATTATTATTAATAAAGAGATTGTCTTGTGACATCTTAGCACTATGAACATAAAAAAGGCAATATTATTAATAAATAAAAATCTTAATGTGTTTCCTTTTAATGCTTTTGCCTTAATCAAGAAGGAATAAAATCTTTTGGGCCTGAACCTTAGCTTGCCTTATTTGAAGGTACGGTGCGTTCGAATAAAACGTTATTTGTAGGCACTGTGTGATAGCATAGAACATTATTTGTAGGCACTGTGCGATAGAATAGAACGTTATTTGTAGGCACTGTGCGATAGAATAGAACGTTATATGTAGGCACTGTGCGATAGAATAGAACGTTATTTGTAGGCAGTGTGCATTAGAATAGAACGTTATTTGCAGGTACAATAGTAACAGATAAAATGTTATGTTTACAGATCATTCTGTTAAGCCAGTGGCGCCATGTGCTTATGAATTTAAGGAGAAGTTGTTAAATAATTTATATTTATAATACTAAATTCTAAATTAAATACTAAAATGTGGAACATAATTTTAAAGATTACTGAATTTTAGATTGAGGGGAAGGTTTGATGAAATTTATTTGCAAGATTTGGATTCAAACTTTTTTTTAGATAAATCCAAGTCGCTGACTTAAATTATCTTTACATTGACCTGAACGTTCTCTGGCTCTCGTAAGCCAACTCCTTCATTTCTAACTAATCTCTTTTAAATGATTTCATCCGAAGTTTCATTATATTGCAAGAAATATTGTGTCTTAAACTCATTTTTTGTATAGAAAAAGTTATTTTACACCGCAACGAATATAGTAACAGGCTATTCCTATGACGTTATGCCAAACATGGCGGACTTCCGGTTTTGTTTGGTAACAGACGTTGCCATCGACAAAAGAGAAATTAACCCCCCTTTATTATATATATAATAAAGGGGGGTTATAGCGTTATATATATATATATGTAAAATGTAATATAGGGAATAAATCCAGCAAATGTTATTAATTCGAGTCATTTGACTCTTAAGCTAACACAAACCCTTAACATTATTGATAAAATCTTCTTTGGTTGGTGAAGGGGGAGGATATGACAGTAGGGGGTACGCGAAATTAGAAAGATTAACAAGGGGTACGCGAGGGAATAAAGGTTGGGAACCCCTGGAATAGACAAAACGAACATACTTACATACTCAAAAATACTTGCTCTTTTATACATTTAGATTTAAGGATTAGAACTAAGGTTTTAGCTACCTGGCAAGATGTCAGATATAAAGTTTTCTCAATTTATTTTTCAGGTATGGTTCAGCATGGCAGTGGCGCTGATAGTGATTTCTCTCGCATCTGCTCTGCTATACAAAAGGATATTTGACGAAAAATGGAATGCGTGGATTGGCAGCCTGGGCCAGTACTTGTGGGTCTACGTAGCGTATATGTTACGCCAAAGTAAATACAATTATAGAATCAAATCGCTGATGTAATACTTACCAAATCAACTTATGATACCAACCGTGTTCAGTTTTTATAAATTCCTAAATGGCTGTATATTTTTATGTGTTCATTTCCTGTGATTATTTTGCCACTCGACGAAATTCTTTCCCTACAAAGAAGATCATCTCATTCAAGTCCCCGGAGTGCTTTATTTTTTATTCTTTGACTTTACCTGACAAAGTGAAGAATCCTATTCTGTGGTAGGTCTAAAATGAATGAAGATGATCTCCTTTCCCTCTGTAACCTTAACGGCAACAAGTGAGGTAGCAGATCTTTACAGTGCAGATATCTGTATCTTCGATTTGTTGCCAGCATATAAATGAGAAAAATAAATCTAATATTGCCACGCTTAGTTTTCTATTTAAACCATGGGAGAAATGGTTTTAATATCTAAATTTGTGGATTTCAGTGAAGAAAAAAATAAAACAGTGAAATTCAGTTTTCTTCCGTAGGTACAATGCACCGACCTCCGTATGAAAGAAAACTCTTTCAGTCTCTAGAGCTTTAAAGCATAAAAGAACTATTAAAAAAGCTTAAATAAATAATCATCTTATATCTAAAAGCAGAGATCATGCAATCTATATAGGGAACTAGAACATCTTTAAAAAATTCTGTAGTAATCTCCCAATGAATACGAAACATATGAAGGACACAGAAAAATGCTCCAAACAGAGATGATAAGTACGCCGCATTAACGTGAAATTTAAGTATAACAAGAAAAACTTATGTACGGGATTCTTTCAATAGCGCCTTGTTTATTACATATGTTACGATCAATGTGGATAATCGATTGTTATGCATAATAACCGGATATTAAGGGGTTATTATGCATAATAACGGGATTTTTTATGCTGTTATTATGCTTAATGACCGGTTATTACGTACCATTAGGACATTATCTACGTACTATTATTACATTATTATCCATATGGACCGTAATACTGTTGTTTTATCTTCTCTTGAGTGTAAACTCGGTTTATTTCCCTCAGATCCTCACGATAAATGGATGCTTCGTGAAGACAAGTCTCTTTTGTCCTTTCTGGTCGTGTTACTCATCACTGTTTGGGTCATAGGAGTGTCCTTTCTTGTGATGACAGTTTTTCAGAGTCTCTTGGTCTCCAAGCTTACGATTATCAAAAGTCTCCCAATCGTTGATTCGTTGGAAGATTTCGTGAGCAAAACGAAAGTAAAAGGTGCGGTGCCAGTAGAAATCGAGCTGCAGGAGGTTCTCAAAGTAAGTAACTTTAACAGGTCTCCTTTTCTCAACAAATGAACATTGTTTTTAGTTTTGGTGGATGAAATATATATATGATGAAATATTATATGATGAACTATCATGTTTCTGGGAAACAGAATTCTATAATAAAAGATAATTTATATTTAAAGGCTGTCATAACAAATTAAATGCGCATTTGGTATCAGAAAACGAAAGAACTAACAATGGGGATTAAATTTTCTTGCGGTGTTATTGCTGAAAAGTTCCCTTTTTTCTCTCGCTATGCTATTTTGTTTATAATGATGTCACAGTCTCATGAAAAGCATAGCTGCGCCTATCATCTAAACATGCATAAGCATTATTTAGTGGGGATGTGTCTGTCATTAATATCCTACGCTTCGTTCAGATTTTACACAAACTTTTTGAAGAGAGAAAAACAAAATGGAGGCTTTACTGTGTAGGACGCCATTTTTTTGTCTTAACCGAATTAGATCGGTAATAGTTCTAGTCCATCTTCTGATGGCAATTTTCTTTTAATTTTTTTAAGCGGATTGTAACAAATATTGGAATGAATAGGGGGTAATAGCCTTTGTAGTTGAAAATCCCAAAGAAAAAAATTTATCAATCAATCAATGAAGAGAAGAAATGCGCTATCCTCTAAAAATGGAAAAGAATAGAAATAGAAATCCCTTTAGAAATCTCTATCCTATTCTTTGGCTTTTACTCTTATAATGAGAAAGAGAGGGACAACAACAATTCAGAAATGCTTTTAAAGTTCCCACTTACAAATCTTGAATTATAAAATGCATGAATTGTAAAATTTCGGATGGGAATTTTATCAAACTTATATCATTTACACCGATTGTGTTCTGTGCGTTTTTTTAGGCTTAACTCTAATAATGATAACCAACACACTGTTGCTTGCCGTATCTTTAGACTATAGAGATAAACGGTAATCAAATTTCGTTAGTGGAGCACTAGTCATCGCCAAGTTTAAATGTTGGCGCTGTTCGATTAGTGAGTTATCGCTAAATTTGGCAAGTTTTGCCTGGGATCTCGTTAACCGAACACTATCAAAAAATTAAAGATAATAATGCATCGAGACAGAATCTCAATTAATATATCTTCACTGATCACGCAAGAGGTTCAGAAAAGCAATTAAATTCGGTGAAGACCTTTCATCAGTTTGTATTTAACCTCGGTATCTAGCGCAGAGAAAACTCTGCCGGTATTAGCTGAGAGAAGCAAGAAAATCGAAACATCACTATCATATTAAAAACATAGAAGTCATCGCTTTGCCGCCCAATCAAGGGGAAAAAATCATCTGATTCACCAAATACACGCCAAACACTATGACGATAGACTGAGCAAAGTCTATCTTCAGACTAATCCGTTAACGCCCAAACTAATTTGAAACACAGATTTCAATAGACTTCTATTAAATTACTTTTAAACACCAAGACTAAGTTAATTGCGAAGTAAAATTAAAATTGGACAAAAAATTGTTTTCTTTTGATTTTTTTTTTTATTGTTGTAAAATAAATTTTAAAAAATCGGCAAAAAATCATTTTTAAAAGCTTTTTTGCATAAATATTAAAGAATTTTGAAATAGAGTAAAATATAAGAAAAAATAAAAATCGTTTTCTAATTCCTTGCCTCAAAAAAAATTAAAGGAAGAATAAAAAAAATTCAAAACGACGACAATTTGGCTTTGAAAGATGGCTAACTGGTGGTATATACCTGCTGAAAACTGTTTATAAGTTTGGAAATACCTAATGACTTCATATACAAAGCAAAAAAGAAACAAAGGAAAGTATTCGATTTAGCCACGAAAGTGATATGTATTTGTCCTATAAATAGGACACTGAGCGTTAACGGGCTAGTGTGATCAGTTTCTGAGCAGTTATAATTGATAAAAATTAACGAAAATTAGGTTAAATATTAATAGAACTTGAATTAAGAATTAATTAAAATTCTTTTGCATTATACAGAAAGGCGCAAATGCAGCTGCTTCTGATAGAATACACGAAAACAAAATTAGAACTTTAAAAATTAAGTTAAGAATTATAAAAAGAAAGCATTAATAAAACCTTAATATAAAACACAAAAAAGCAAATTAGAACGAAAAATACAATTAGAATGAAAGCAAAAAATGGAAAAAGCTCAAATGGCGGTATTCTTCTTCAGAAGACACATTTTAGCTCTAAAGCAGGACAAAAATTTTCTGAATAAAGGAATGACCGTTTTATGACCTCTTTTCCATTTTCTTCCGTTTTGCTTTCATTCTAATTGTATTTTTCGTTCTAATTTGCTTTTTTGTGTTTTATATTAAGGTTTTATTAATGCTTTCTTTTTATAATTCTTAACTTAATTTTTGAAGTTCTAATCAGTTTCTAAAGAAACACTACTGGTATGGGTTAGACTCGAAAACGCGCTAACGTCGCCAAAACTCACCTAACGAATTTTTTCGAGCTCTAATTCGCCAAGAAATATAATGGTGGCCATCTTAACGGTTGGCGAAATAGATATACCACGGCACAGTACCACATTTTCGAATCTTAGAAAAGTATATTAACCTAAAGAAAAGTGACCTACGACAAAAAGAAAAGCAACCTACGACAGAAAGAAAAGTAACCTACGACAGAAATAAAAATAATTTGAAATAAATAAAGCGGTGAGGCGATTAATAATTTTGTAAAAGCAAATCATTTAAATTTTATGAGAAAATCATTATTTAACCTTTAAAGGCCCAGTGTTGCCTTTAAGCAACGTACTCAATTTTGTCTTCTAAAATCTTGAGAATAAGGCTGAAGCTCTAATACCTGTTGTTGCCAATCGGATGCATACTGAAACTTTTATTAATCAATTTACAACATTTAGATGGCAGCCTGATTGCTGATAAAAAAATAAAAATAAATTGGTGTTTTTCACTTGAGGCTGCGTCCTTTCAGCTTTGTTTGCACTCTTGAGAATACCATATTTCATTCTACAACGTTGAAGGAAATTCCTTGTCCGTATTATTATTCATTTAACTTTTTTCTGAAATAAAGCTCAAAGCTGTCAGTTGGTAACAAACTGGCTTTTTTAGCCATAAACCATACTTGAAACAAAATTGGATTCTTTAAAGTATTTTCCCATGTTTTATTCAAGAAATGAAAGTCAAAAACAACTTAAAATCATTTTTTAAAAAATAGAACTTTTAACCCTCTGATTCCTAAGGCCATTGAAATAAATGGTCCTCAAAATATGGGAACTTCCAAGCTCCTCTGTCAGAGATAAGGGAAATTCACTTTCCCCTTTAAAAACCACAATGACAGCTGGCATGGTCAGAATTGTAAGAAAACTCCCCTCTTCCCCAAACACATCTGGGAGAGCCACTCTAACGAGGAAAACACGCGCCACGGGTATGAAATCAATCACACTTAACGAAAGGGGGTGGAAATTTCAGAGTGACATTCGGACGTTTCGGACTGCTATCGTCTTTTGCTTGAAGGGACGTATGGAACGGTCCCGTATCGATAGAGTTAAGGGTTAAGGCAAATACAGAATACCACTATTAAAAAAATTCTTCACCGGATCTATACTTATTTTACCTCTCCAATAGGATTCCGGTATTCCCCTGTACGAAAAGGCTTGGGAAAAGATGGAGGAAACTTTGTTTACTTCTGATCAAGTATTCTCAGATGACTCTTTCCAAAAAGTGGAAATGGGAGAAATTTGCATACCTCATGGTCAAGTGTTTCTTAAAGGTGTTCTTAACGACTACTTCAAGCTACACGGAAGGTGCGATTTTCATCTGTCTAATAACTACTTCTTCCCATTTCCTCTACTTATGGGGTTACGAAAAAGTCTTCCAAAAAAGTTTCAGAGGAAATTTGACAGTGGGTGAGTTAGATTTTTTTACAAATGATATTGAAATTAGCTGATTCAAATTTCAGTTTATTGTGTACAACATCAATACGTAGTTAAGTTATGAAGGTGCTTTAAATCATGTTAAAGCGAGCTGAAAGATGTTTTAAATTATTTATATTATATTAATGTTATTTATATTATGTAAAATATCTGATCATGGGGTGCTTATAAAATGGTCTTAGCAAGCTATTTACCAATAGACTATCAAAATAACAAAACGGGGCCTTCTTGTCCTCAGCTATGCCGTCAAATGATGAGTCAGGTTTTGGAAGAAAACTTTTTTAGATGCATTTTCTTTAATTTTCAATGTAATCAGCAATAATTTAAATGTAATATGGCTTTATTAACCAACTTCACAGGGGATAGATTCAAATAATGATAAATAACAGCGATGAAGCGCAAGGCAAGCCCCACCCCCAGGTAGCAAACCTGAGAAAAAAAATTCAAAACAGGTTATGAAAACAGAGCGAGAAAGAGAGATGTCCTTGTCGTTTATCTTTGTTGTATCTGAATCTACATCCTTTGAAATGTTCTATTTATGTAAAATCTGGGAAACAATGAGGAGAATTTCCGTGTAACGACATCTATATTGTTGTTGTTGGTCAGAAATTTTAATCTTAGAAATGATTTTTAAGATGTATGGTAGATCCATGATAATTAACCAAAGTGAAGTGCTATGCTGAGAGGCCAAGAACAAAAGAAAAGAGACCGTGAGATATATTTGAAGCCGGACTTCTCCTTATTTTTGCTACCACCAGCAACTTTTTGGGTTCTTGACGCCTGAACAATTTTATACAGTTAAAGTTACGGTAATTAGATTTCGAGAGGCGTGGGAAAAGTAAAAGGCCCGCGAGACTCATTAAATTAAAGTAGTAGTCCAGTCAACGAAGGAAAAATAGGAAAAGAAATTGGTGTAGTTTTGGAATTTGGCACAGTTATTGGAGGTAGTGTCCTAAACGACATACTAAAAGTCCCCGCCGATGGGGGGTGCGCGGGGGGTACAGCGGGGTTTAAAGGGGGTGTTTTGAGTTTTTTTTTTAAATATCTCGAAAACTATTGATTCTATAAAAAAAACACTCACTTATAAAATTTAACTACATGAAATTTCCTACAAAAAATGCCCTACGTTGTTTTCGTAGCATCAATAGTTTAGATGATACAGTAGAATTTAAAAGTTAATATTTCTAAAATTCCTTATTGTAATGGTAAACTCGATTAAAAGTGCTGAATCAACAACCCTCATAAAAATCTCATGCCTATGTAATAATTATATAAGGGTAGTGTTGTATGTGTTGGGGCGGGGGGGACAAACCCATTTGATAAACAATTATACTCCCTTCAGCCCTCACATCCGTTCCCATTCATAAGTTTACTTCTACTCGTAGTCCAGTCAACGAATTGTAAATTTAAAAAATGGTGTAGTTTCTAAATTCGGCACAGTTGTTGGGGAGAATGCCCTAAACGACATACTAAAAGTCCCCGCTGGTGGAGGGTGCGCATGGGTATGGGGGTAGAAATGGGGTATTTCTCAGTTTTTCTTAAATATCTCGAAAGCTATGGATCCTAGCGAAAAACATTTAATTATAAAGTTAAACTACATTAAATTTCCAACAAAATTAGTCCTAAATTTTATGAAGAATGAAATTTTAGAAGATACAGGGGGGTTTGAAAGTGAATATTTCAAAAATTCCTTATTGTAATGGTAAAATCAATTAAAAGTGCTGAAGTAACCCTCAGAAGACCTCATGCATATACAATAATCATACTAGGGTAGTATTGTATGTGTTGAGAGTAGTGGCAGTATCGGGAAGGGGGTGACAAGCCTATTTGATGAACAGTCGTGCTTCTTTCCTCCCCTTACGTCCGTTTCCCACCACTAGATCCCTTCTACTCAGTCTTTAGGTTCTGTTAACGCTCCAAATGAGTGTATTTAGACAGTATAATCTAAATTTACATATCTATGCTGAGTTTAACTTAGAAGCTCGCAACCAGTCTGTCACAGTTCGACAGAAAAATGTTCTTGTCATTGAAGAAATAATACCAGGCATGTTCAATTACTGACACAGAAAAAGGCTGATAAAGGAATTGAAACGAGAATCACTACAGGAGATGCTGATACTTTTATTGTGAGATCTGTGTTAGAGAAAGCAACTTCTCATCCCAAGGGAATGCATTCCGTGGCTGAGACATTACACCAGATATTTATAGAAAAAGCAAAGCACTATAGATACATTGTTCAAAAATCAACTAAGCCAGATAAAAACATTGCTCATATCTTTTATAACCCCTCATCAACACCAGATGCTATCTCACAAACTGGTGAGATGTTCCTAGCCATATACAAAGCCGCTGCTGATGAACATAATTTTAATAACCACAGATATGCAGCATTTCTCAAACCATCAACCAAGATCAAAGCTGATCTCTCCTCGACCAAAGGACAGACGTTTCAACACTCGTTTAGCAACGTTTTTCTGTTTTGGAACCTTTAATGGTACCTGTACCAAAGGTGCACCTCTAGAAGAAGAGGAGGCGTTCGAACTCGATCATATACTAGAAAAACGTGGTGAAATTTAATTACGAGCAAGTGTTAAAATGGGTTGTGCATATTTTTATGTATGTATATATATACTATTATGTTATGGAAAGGTATACTATGTTATAGATGTATTGTAATAGATAGCCGCTATTTTGAAATATAAACTTTCTTTCATAAAAATAAAACCACTCAACCACTTATTGTAATTATTTACTTTTTCAAACTGCTATAATATTCTAAACTATTCATCCTAAGAACAATGTGTAGGACTATTTTTGTAGGAAATTTAATTTAGCTTAATTTTATACCTAAGTTTTTTTCGCTAGGATCCATAGTTTTCGAGATATTTAAGAAAAACTGAGAAATCCTCTTTTCAACCCCCTGAGCAACCTCCACGAGCAGGTACTTTTAGTATGTCGTTTAGGGCACTCTTCCCAACAACTGTGCCAAATTTCAAAACTACAACTTTTTTTAAAAAAATTACAATTCGTTGACTCTACTACGAGTAGAAGGAAACTTGTGAAGGGGAACGGATGTGAGGGGAGAAAAGGGAGCATAATTGTTCATCAAATGGGTGTGTTACCCCACCCACGCTCCGACACATGGAATACTACCCTTGTATAATTATTATATAGGCATGAGGTTATTATGAGGGTTGTTGATTCAGCACTTTTAATCGATTTTACAATTGCAATAAGGAATTTTAGAAATATTAACTTTTAAATCCTCCTGTATCTTCTAAACTATTGATGATACAAAAACAACATAGAACATTTTTTGTAGCAAATTTCAGGCAGTTAAATTTTATAAGTGAGTGTTTTTTTATAGAATCAATAATTTTCGAGATATTTAAGAAAAACTGAAAACACCCCCTTTAAACCCCGCTGTACCCCCCATCGGCGGGGACTTTTAGTAAGTCGTTTAGGACACTACCCCAAAAAACTGTGCCAAATTTCTAAAATACACCATTTTTTCTATTCGACGAGTTTTGGCCTTCGTTGACTGGACTAGAGGAGTGCTTTTACTTTTGAAATAAAGTAGAAGGGCATTTATTTTTAAAAATTAAGCTGAGTTAAAGATGAAAAGGTGCGGATAAATTGAGTTTATCACATTTAAAGAATTGCGTTTAATTGATAAATGATTGTTTCCTTCTGACTGTAAGATGCACCGGTTCATTCTGAGAAACATTAAACACGGCTCTTTTTTAAAAATGGAGAGTGAAACGCTACAAGCCGTTTCGAATAAAAGTGTCCATGCTATTCCATAGTTACTGTCTGTAGTGCTTGTATTTTCAAGCTATGCATGCTGGCGACTAGTAACGATGATCAGGACTGCACTTCAAGCAGTGGCGGCGACTAGGTGGCAAAAAAATTAGAGACATCTGTAAGTACCCGGTAGTATCGGGGGTAGACAAAATTAAAAAATTTAGTTGTGAAATTAGTTAGCTTTCTTGAACACTATTGAATTTTGTAGTTTTAAGCAGCTAAAATAAAATCAAAATTTAATTTTTCCCGCAAAAAGTGGGGTGCGTCCACCCCCCACCCCCGAGTCGCCGCCATTGACCTCAAGAAGGAGTCCAATTTTTGACACACAGAACACGTTCTTAGTATTTGCTTATCACGGTTTTCTTGAATTCTTATGTGTACTCCAATACTTCGGGATGTTCGGGATGGAGGTGTTCTGACAGCGCGAACGAATTATTGATATTGTTACGAACATGGAAAGTCGCTTCCCAGCAATGTTAGTCTTATGGTTGGGAAGAGAGTTTTACAAGGTTAAACATGGAGTGACGGGCAGCGGCTATTCCGGGACCTCTAACCTTGGCGACGAACTTGACGACCATTTTGACGACTTGGCGAAAAATTTGGCGACCTTGGCGACAAATATATGATACCAGAAAATGCAACCCTTTTCTCGATATCTCTATTAG
>BGPR01010331.1:0-22243 GCA_013235015.1 Araneus ventricosus | reverse complement strand
TAAAATTCAAAACAAAGCAGCTTTTATTTTCCTCAGTTTTAATACTTCTTCTGAAAAAATGGCTCTAAACAAAATTTTGATTTTCAGTAATTTATTACTACCAGGACCACCGAAATGGCATTTACCTATCTGAAAAAAAATCTTTTTAAATGCATTCTCATGTAAAAAAAAATCATTCAACTTTATCCTGTTTTTTTAAATTAATTTTTAAAATACGTGTCACTATGTAACATAATCTTACGATTATAGCTAGAATAAACAAAATAGAGAAAGAACGAAGAAAAATTATTAATACAGCTGCTCAAAGCAACAGTTCAAATCGAAAGATTCTGAACACCAATTTTACTTGATTACGTAAATTGTGCCACAATATAGTCTTACATGATGATATGCTACGCTATTCAAATTTAAATTCATTCGAATTTCATGAAGTAATCGTTTATTTTTAATTTTCTTTGGCAAGATAATTCCTGTTTTCACATTAGATCTTTCATTGAGTTTTTGTTTTTTTAATGTGTTGAACTTTATATAATTATTTAACGTTTAATTAAACGGTATCTTTTTGTATCGTTAGCATTATTGAAATTTAATCTAGATTTTAACGATATTTCACGAATTTAAATATGCTTAGTTAATTTTATTTAAGTTGTTCACTATAATATTTTTTTTATTTTTTTGTAAGGTAGTTAATAAATATGTACACTTTATAGTTGGAAAAGCATTTATATCTCAAATACACGCTAAATATATCATACATATAGTAGGAGTGAAAAATTTTATCTCGACTTTTCACAATGTTTCTAATAACTCCAGGTTTTGTTGATCAGTCTGGAGTTGCTATGCAATTTTTTTCATGCAGTAAAATGGCTTTTTACTCAATCTTTGAAGCATTAATTTAGAATTGAGTATGCATAATATACAGTTGTTAGTGATGAAGATAGCAACTGAAAGAGTGTGCGTCATCGAATGCAAGTTAATTTAGTTTAGTCATAATCTTTCAGTTTTGAAGCACACCTGAGGGCTATTTTGGGACGGCATACGTAATTTTGAACAACGGTCAGAATAACGAGGACGGCACCTGAGCAAAGCACCTCTCTCTCTAAAATTCAGCTCCAGCAGAAAAGACTATGCATGATTTAACGTGCAACAAGCGGATCTTCAATGGCATCAATTGCGAACGTGGAATCCTCCGTATCCGAGGCTGTTTCTGCCACTGGTCACACGCGGCCTCTCATCAAATACAAGGAAGTTTATGTGGATATAACGTTACCAAACTGTATTACAGCAACGTGAGCAGCACACAAAGAAAGGAATCTGATTACGCCTCCGCGGCCTCTCATCAGAGCAAGGAAGTTTGTGGATCATACGGCAAATGTATTAGAATAACGTGAGCACAAAAAGAATCGATAGCAGTACCACGGCCTCATCGAGGCAGGAAGTTTATGTGGATCCAAACTACCAACGTATTACAATAACGTGAGCAGCACACAAAGAAGATCTGATAGGTCACCGCGCCTCTATCAAATGCAGAGTTTATGGATCCATAACGTACCTGTATTACAATAACGTGGCACACCAAAGGGAATCTGATAACGGCACCGCCCTCCTGAATGCAAGAAGTTTATGTGGATCCATAACGTTACCAAACTGTATTAGAATAACGTGGAGAGTACAGAAAGGACGATAATTCACACACGGCCTCTCCATCGAGTGCAAGGAAGTTTATGTGGATCCTCGCTACAGAATTTATTACAATAACGAGCAGCACAAGAAAGGAATCTGATAATCACTACTACCGGCCTCATCGTGCAGTGAAGTTTATGTGATCACCAGACGTTACCAAACTGTATTACAATAATGGAGCAGCACACAAAGAAAGGAATCTGATAAGGATCACCGACTGCTCTCATCAAATGCAAGAGGAAGTTATAGTGCATCCAGGGAACGTTACCAAGCATGTATACAACACGAGGCAACATACAAAGAAAGAATCTGATAGCGGTCACGCGGCCTCATCGAACGTCGCAGAAGCTTTATGTGCGGATCCATAACGTTCCGTAATTGGTACAATAAGCGTAGACACAAAGAAGGAATCTGATAACAGTCATCGCGGCCTCATCGAATGCCAGGAAGTTTATGTGAACATAACGTTACTCTTCAAACTGTATTGGCAAGAATGTTACAGTACAAGCAAAGAAAGTAATTTGATTCGCCACTCGGACTTCTCATGAATCAAGAAGTTTATGTGGATCCGCTAACGTTACAAACTGTATTATAATTAACGTGAGCAGTGACACAAAGAAAGGAATCTGATAACGGTCACCGCGGCCTCTCATCGAATGCCAGGTTTATTGGATAAGCATAATGGACCAAACTGTATTACAAAATGTTAGGCAGTACACAAAAAAGTAATTTGATAACGGCCACCGCGCGCCTCTCATCAGAATGAAGGAAGTTGTATATGGATATCAAGCAATCAAACTGGAATTACAACAATGTTAGCAGCACACAAAGAAAGGAATTGATAACTGATGTTAAGCATCATTTTATTAACACACAAAGTCATCATGAACTCGCTAGGAAAAATCACGTTACATTACAGGGATGTACAAAACTCTTGATGTACACAGCAGGCAGTAGCTATCCAACTGTTCACCATAATTCATCCTCTAACCTCCACTTTTCCACCCTTCCAACTAGAAATTTGAAACCCTATCTTGAATTTGTGAGAACCTTAAAATTTTTTTTATATAATATCTGGATATATATTGCTCTGAAACACAAATATTCTGAAAAACAAAGAGCTTTCTCCAAGATTGAAATTCCGCATTTCCGGGAAATCACGAACACTCGGAAATTCTGATTTTCTCGATAGATCACCTCTAAGTACAATATTTTCAAGGACAATGAAAAGAAGATTTATTTCTTTTCCAGTTCAGCTATTTAGCAGTGTATATACACTGCCAGAAATAACCAGAGTTGATAGAAAGCAGTCTTTTAACAACCTTAAAGAAACATCCAAGAAGAGAGAAAGCAATTAGTGGTAAAAATATTCCAATTAACTTTTTCAGTTCATAAAATTAAACCTATGCAGAGTTTTCACTCTTTGCGTTTATTTGGTTTACACGAACTCGACCTTCGTATATCTTGATACAATCCTGGCAACTCTGTTTTTTGAAGATTGTATCGAGTGCCTGAACCAGTTCTTTCTTTAGTCCACAAGAGTTGAATTCTTCGTTTTCTGAGTTCGTTTGATTCTTTTTATTTAAAACAGCTAAATTCCAAATGGAACGATTGTAATAAATAAATCAATAGTTAAAAAAATTAACTGACAAATCAGCCTTAAAACCATAAAAGAGCGATAACGAACAATTGTAACACATTCCTACAAATTGAGGGCTCTTATTTTTTAAGTAAACATCGAGAACTACAGCAATAAGAGCATCGAATTTATATTTTCCAAAGTATCATAAACCATACCATTGAAAACTCTACTATAGACATTAATTCACTTCTTCATCTTCAGTAGTGTTGAGGAAATTTTAAAGATTCCACATTGACGAAGTATTACACACCGGAAGTAGGTCAATTTATAGCTGGAGTTCTACATGACCTCTAAGATAATAGAAAAAACCAGGAAACTCGTCCATATAAGCATTTGTAGCTCATCCTTTCCTAGAACTATTATATTTATAACTTTCTAGTTAGGTCAGTCTGTTCATGTTCCGATTGCTCTTAGTATGAAAGTTCGGGCCTTAAGGTTAAGTAGAAGGATCTCGACGATGAAGCAATGATCAGCAGCGCCATCACTTACTCCCATATCGGTAAAAAAGTATTACACCGGAAGTCGGTCAGTGCTGGGAGTTCTACATGACCTCCAAATAATAATAAAAAACCCCAGGAAACTCGTCCATATAAGCATTTGCTCATCCTTTCTAGACTATTATATTTATAACTTTCCACAGATTAGGCCAGTCTGTTCATGTTCCGATTGCTCTTACAAGAGGGCACGACTTGGGAAATTCAATTCGTGATGAAACTTGTCATATTAGTAGCATACCATTGAATTCACCCATTAATCTAAAAATTGCAATGCCCGGTCAATTCGGAGGAAATGGCCCTCAAACTTTGGGCACAACTTATACCACCAGTAACTCTCCAAAAGCAATCAGTGCTCTGATGAAAGCAGATGTCGCTCGATTGCCATTCCTTTGGGTGCAGTTCTGATCTACCAAAACGTTTTTTTTTTCAATATTATTCCAAATTAAATTAAAATTAAAAAAAATATTTACCAAATTAAAACTTTAATTATTTTGAACAGATATGCTTTCTTGACACCTTTCATTTTGTGAATAAGTTCTTCATCACTCACAATAATTTTTCAGCCAGGATGGCCAAAGTATTTGGAAATTTCTTCACCATCAATTTGCTTCATAGAAATTGAGTTGAAGATTCTGATGAAATTAAATTATTTTGAACCAGTAAACTTGACAATAATATGGCATCTTTTAATCTCGCTTTGACACTTGCTGTATAGTAGAGGATTCTTGTGTCAGCTCCATCTTCAACCTCCGACACTATGGCAGTTATTATGAATTACCATAGACATTTTCACTTTAGAATATTTTGCTAACTCTCTGTATTATGCTAATTTAATCAAAAGCAATGCAGAAACACTTTAAAATCCAAGGTGGAATAACCTCGTTTGTTCATTGCTTCTACAAAGGGAATATAAGTAAAGCACTTGTTGAAAGAATTTCATGATAATGAGTAAAGGTGCTTGTTTATCCATTGGTCCCTTTTCAATTATTGAATTTCAAGGACCATCTGCCTACCCCGCGTTAATAGATTAGCAGCTGTTCTCTGTAAAATATTGGATCATCTGCATATGTATTCAATATATTAACATCTGCTTTCTACTGTTCCAAGATAAATAGAACAGAAGACTTTTGTGGTCTCAAAAACCCAATAATTTAAAACTTTCAATGAATTTAGAATGAGGAATTTTAATTATAGTTAATATTATCACCGTAAAGATGTATTTATAATTATTTTAGTTTATATATTATTTTTTATTATTATTTTTTATCTGTTCTTCAGAACATCATATAAATAAAGGATTCTATTTCTGCATAAAAATAATTAAAATTTTGATTTAAAATATTTTAATTTTTAATTTAATTTGGAATAATTTTACAGAAAAAAAAGAAATAAAAATATAGAAACCTCAGCCAGGACCGAACTGGGACCTTCGAGATGATAAGCGAGCGCGCTGACATACATCTGAGCTATCTGGCACTGATTTCTCGAGAAAGAGTTACTGGTATATAAGAAAGTTTGTACTTTAAAGTTTAAAAAAGAGCCCATTTCCTCCGAATTATTTTAGCCATTGCACTTTTTTTGAATTGATGGTGAACACCCTAATGTTCACTACTAATATGCCAGACTTTCATCCCAGTAGATTTCCCAAGTCGTGCCCTCTCCTTGTTAGTATGAAAGTTCGGGCCATAAGGTTTAAAGTGAAGGATCTCGACGATGAAGCAGCAAATTGACAGCGCCATCCTTACTCCCCATATCAGTAAGAAGTATTACACCGGAGATCGGTCGGTATGGCAGGAGTTCACATGACCTCAAATAATATCAGAAGCAGGAAACTCATTCATATAAGCATTTGTAGCTTATCCTTTCCTCATTATATTTATAACTTTCTAGTTAAGTTCAGTCATTCCGTAATTTCGGTGCTCTGGTATGAAAGTTCGAGGCCGCCAGGTTAAGTGAAGGATCTCGACGATGAAGCAGCAAATTGACAGCGCCATCCTTACTCCCCATATCAGTAAGAAGTATTACACCGGAAGTCGGTCGGTATAGCGGGAGTTCTACATGACCTCAAATAATAATAAAAAACCCCAGGAAACTCGTCCATATAAGCATTTGTAGCTTATCCTTTCCTAGAACTATTATGACATAACTTTCTAGTAGGTCAATGATCTGTTCATGTTCAGTACTCTTATTGGCAAGAAGTTCGGGCCATAAGGTTTTAAAGTGAAGGATCTCGACGATGAAGCAGCAAATTGACAGCGCCATCCTTACTCCCCATATCAGTAAGAAGTATTACACCGGAAGTCGGTCGGTATGGCAGGGGAGTTCTACATGACTTCTCAAATAATAATAAAAACTGAAACTCGTCCGCCGCCAGCATTTGTGGCTCATCTAACACCAGAACTATTATGTCATAACTTTCTGATTGGAAGGCCAGTCTGTTCATGTTCCGATTGCTCTTAGTATGAAAGTTCGGGCCATTAGGTTTGAAGTGAAGGATCTCGACGATGAAGCAGCAAATTGACAGCGCCATCCCTACTCCCCATATCAATAACACTCCGAAGATGTTCTTGAGGCTGAAGGAGTTCGAGGGTGTTTTCCGAATAGCTCTCGTGCACAATCAGAGATCCCTCGAAGACAGTCTTGAGCCACTTTCCGCTGATATCGCTTTCGCGTGAGTTGTGAGTGATAGCCTGAAATGGAAAATAAGATTTTCAGTTGTCAATTACAGATTCATGTTGTTCTGATACTTTTTTGCGAAATATTAGAATCTTATTGAATATGTTTTAAAATGCTGTTAGTGTTTAAACTTCCGCAAGTCTAAAATTGTAAACCACGAGGATGGATAAAAAAAGTTTACAAATTAATAAAAAAAATATTTATTCAAAATAGACAGAAAATACAAACGGGAGTAGAAGGTACTTACCGATAACTTTCACATAATCTACCAAGTCTATTTTAGAGGCATTTTATCGAACTCAGGACTAACTTCTGTAACCCTTTGGTAGAAATGACGTCCTGCCCACTGAGCCAGACTATAAACCTTTGTTTTCATCACTCTAAAGAAGACGCTTGTTTCCAGGCAAGTATTTGGAACACAGATTGGGTGCTAATATGGGCTCTGGGAAGGGTGTCTCGAACTTCCCATAGAAACTTTTGCAGCAATTCTTGAGTTTTGCGATTAGTATGGGTATCCTTAGTAGCACGAATATTGTACAATATTGAACAATATTCATGTGTATAATATTGCACTATAATATCTTATAATATTATATAACATCGAACAATATTGGCATAATATTGACAGCATCTTGTGCTACCAGGTTGTGTAGGGAGGATGACACCATCACTCAGCATGCCAGGGCGGTTGCGTCAGATAACTTCACGATGGCCCATTATTAATTTCCTTTTTTAAAGGAAATTAAAGGAACACTTATCTGGAACAAGAGTTCTCTTCAGAGAGTGATATGAAAACAGTTGTCGATAGTGGCTCAATGGACGGATATGATTTCTGCCAAGCCGGGTTAAACAGTTGGTCACCAATGTTCAGATAAATGCCTAAATAGATATGGTGATTGCGGGAAAGTGATCGGGAAGTATGCCTCTTAATTCTTTGTATTTTTGTATAAAGTTAACAAATAATTTTTATTACTCTTGTAAACTTTTAATCCCATCCTCGTATTTTAGGCTGTATCCAAAGCAAACGTCAAGTAGCTCTCATGTTCCAGCCTCTGTCGAGTGACTCGACAATGTTGTAGGCATATTTCAATTTATTAACTAACGTTACTAAGAATGCCGCCAGTTAATTCAGGCAAAAAAATAGGTAAAAAAGAAAGCTGGGGAAAATGAAAAAATGCCCCATTGTTTTAGGTGTAGCTGTATTGTTACAAGTCTTTCTGGGTGTATGGTGTAAACAGATCCAACAAGCAGGATAATGGAGAATGAAGGAACGTTCCACAAACCATAAGGAAAAAACGTTGCACCAGTACAGAAACAATAGTTCTTGCAGATTAGCAGCGTAAACAGACAACAATTCATAGATAAGAACAGTTCCAGCTTTGATATTGCTTACAAACAGTCAACAAATAATTAATAACGACAATAGCAGCTTTTCAATAGCGCTCAGCTGCTAAACTTCCTAACTCGCACCACGGAGACTGAAACTCTAAGATCTCGTTCCCAATGGATTAACACTACTCCTCACAGACAATGCGTCCCTTATATACTCTCTCCGACAGGCCGTGACGCCACATGGGGAGTTTTCTCGTATATTCCAGCGTATTCCCTTTCCCCTGTAGAGATATCGAGAAAAGTTGCATTTTCTGGTATCATATATTTTATCTAGCATTTTAATTTGTTAATTCACATGTAGTGTGAAAATTGAAGAGTTCTCGTGATATTCAAGAAAAACTAAAACAATAAACCAGAAAACACGCATCGGCTTCTGCTGATCGGTAGCCATTGCGTACGGAATTTTCTCGCTGTAACAAATTCAGAACGGCGTGACGCCGCGTTACCTATCTGAAAAAAACTTTTTGAGATGCGTTCTTATTTTTTTAAAAAACCGTAGTTCCGACATTTTTAGGGGGGGGGGGTATTAATTTTTGAAATGTGTCACTTCATTTGTGTACACCCTGTTTTTTTTAAATGTAAATAAATTATTCTTTTGAAATCTTTAATTCATAGAACACGTTTTTGTTATAAAATTTAAAAAGTTACTTTATATCCCATGCATGGCTGTCACTATATATGTAACTAAATTCTTAAACACAATTTTCCAATTACTAGAGAAATACCTTTTTCCACTTATAATCAATGAGATTGCCACAACGCAGCATTAGTAATCAGTTTTCTCTGTGCTGTCGCTTAAAGAGTGAATGAATTTTTAGCGCATGGATAGATTTCTTTCTTTTCAATACTAATGAAAATCACGAGTTCATTTGGACGGAAAGTGCACAAAATGGTAAATGGAACAGATTCTCATTTTCCATGCAATTTAATTTAAATGCAAATGACTAGAAAATCCAAAAAAAGTCACGCATTTATTTAATATATGCCGATAAATACAATTAGCAGAAGCAAAACTTTTGCCAATAAATCTGAATTAATTATTAGTCTGAGTTAACTCATGTTTAAGTAAAAATAGTAAACCTATTTTCCGGAAAAAGTTTCCGTTATTTATATTTTGTAATCAACAAACAATAGAGAAAGGTTAGCGTCAAATATTCAAATTCAAATGATAAATATCTGGGCTAATTTCTTTTCATCGTTCAATTTGTACTTTACCGTTGTCGTACTGGAATCACGAAATTTGTTGCCAAACATAAGTGTTGATGAGAAATATAGACTGAACGGAAATGAAGGTGATACAATATAACCCGAGAGAGAGAGCGGGTACGTTCTGTAATGTATCGCTTTTAATTACCATTTTATATCTATTTCAATTTTATTTTATTATTTTTTTCTTTTTATTAGCAGACGATTTTTATAAAATCAACTCTTCATATATCTTTGCTTTAATTAAATTTAAGTTAGCGTCAATCGCAGACGATTTTATATTGTTTGTTAAAAGGTTCAATAAATACTATAGATTAAATATGAGGGAACACTTTAATTGCAGATATTTACAAATTTTTAAACCGTAAATTTACATCAAACGACTGAACAGTAAATCCAAATTGAATTAATCCAAGTAAAGTTGAGTTGTAGCTGGTATTACGTAAACATTATTTTTGTCTTTTTTTTAATTTACTTTTTTTGAGTATGACAATTAAAAATCTTTATATTTAAAATAATTTGGTAAAAAAATTCTTCACCGAATCCGCAAGCCTCAACCACCCAACCGATTTTGACAATTTATGTTTCATATGAAAGCTTATAACGCTAGATATGTCATCACGAGTCTCATGCCCCCACCAACTCCTATTTTCGAACGAAATCGAAAAAACTCTTTCCCACTGTACATTCTCTATGGGGAAAAACATTTGGACAGTTCGCCAGCAACAACCACCCGACGGATTTCAACAACTTTTTTTCAATCGAAAGGTTATGACGTCTATATATGTCATCATGAGTGGCCTGCCCCCCCCCCCCCCCCATTTTTGAACCAAATAGAAAAAACACTTCTCCACCATACTTTCTCTATATGTTTTTTCGATTTCCTTCGAAAATGGGGGTTGGTGGGGGAAGACGACCTTCGATGACATATGTAGACGTCATAAGCTTTCACATGAAATAAAAATTGTCGAAATCCGTTGGGTGGTTGTTGCTGGCGAACTGTCCAAAGGTGTTTGCCCATAGAGAATATACATTGGGAAAGAGTTTTTTCGTTTTCGTTCGAAAATGGGAGGTGGGGTGGGCAGGCGACCCTTTATAACATATCTAGACGTCATAAGCTTTCATATAAAATAAAAATTGTCGAAATCGGTTTGGTGTTTGGGGCTGGGAAATTTCTATAAGGTTTACTCATAAACAATGAATAAAGAAGTGTTTTTTCGATTTCGTTCGAAATTGGGTGGGGGGCAGACGCCTTCGGTGACATATCTAGGCGTCATAACCTTTCAAATGAAAAAAAAATGTCGAAATATGTCTGATGATTGGGGATGGTGAATCTCTGAGGGTTTACCATATTATTTTAAATATATAGATCCCAACAGTTTCATCACAATGCCGTTGTAAAATACCTATTGTAGGTGATGGAAACTGTTTAATTAGGGCGATTTCATTCTGTATTTATGGACCGGAAGAATTTTATGCCGAAATTCGTGAGCAAGTTAGACAAAACATTACAACTAGATGAGGTTTATGGAAAGATTTTGCAATTTTAAAGGATTCTGTTATCTACAAAGAATATTGAATCTACTATGTTTTTATGGTCTGTTCCACTGATCTTCATGCAGTATTTAAAACTGAAAAAAGTAGTGGCTGAGAGCCTCGAAGCAGAGAGGTGGCAAGGGTAGTGATGAGCAAATTGGGTGCTGACCGCGAACACTCCCGGAGGGCGGCGAGAGCGAATAGTAATTGTTGAAAATAAAAATATAGAATGAAGTGTTTTAGAAAGAATTCAGTTGGAATAAATAGTTGAAATTATTGCCTCGTCATTAGTGGTGTCCCCACAGATCTCAATTAGACTTTCTGGTATATTTACACATGCGGGGCGTTTTGTGTTAAGCTTAGTCGTATAGAGAAAAGAATCGAGTATACACATTGAATCTCGTACCGTTTATAGATTTGGCGAAACCAATTTCTTTACCATATTTTACCAAATATCTTTACTTAACTTGTTATGTTTTTGAGCAAATACAAATGTACGAATAGGCATATCAACAGAAAGTTCAGACTGCATATAAAATTTTGAAACAGATCTGCAATCACTTCATCCTTCTACTCGCTGCGTTTTTCAGTTTTATTCACATGCATAGGGACAAATAGATATATAGACATCCATAGACGGTGGATTTCTTCCGAATTTGGTAGAAATCTACAATATCGGTGTAAAGCTTTCATACTAAATTTCATCCGTTTGGCTCATAGCGACATCGTGTTCGCAGACTGAGAGACAGATAGATGTAATGCCATTTTTTTTTCGTACTCGGGAGGTCTAAAAGGTGCAAATTCATCAAGATCTAGTGGCTGCATTATTCGACGACTACAATACTTTCTTCATTGTATACTTCGCATACGTGAAAGTAAAAAGAATTGTAGAATTATGAAAGAAATGCATAGGTTTTATTTCGATACCGTAGGCTATCAGCCGAGTACCTGTAGATGGCGCTGCCATCGCCAGTGACGTAAGAGCATCATGCTGCCGAGAACAGAAGACGGGATGGAACGCGGTACGAGACATATGAATGGCTTTGTTTTTTTTTTTTTTTTCGCAAGACCAAAAGAAGAGATGAAACGACGATTTGAACGTACATTGCTAATGAATGCCATCTTTATCATATGACGAACTAGAACTACTTTAATTGTACATGGCTGTAAATATTGCTCAGTATAATAATGTAACTTCCTAATGACAATATAATACTTTAGTTTGTGTATTCATTTATAGAACCAATCACTAAGACTAATGATGATCGCCCATAATACTTAGATTGGAAAGACATAATTTTCAAAACTAATCGTTACTTTTTATTGCTTTGGGAACAGCTAACCCATTATCTGCTATTGTCCCCTTTTGGGGACGCTTTTTTCCTAATCAGCGCTGTTCTGGATTAATTCTTAATCGTCTGACTTTAAATTTTTGTTCTTAGTGTTTAGTGCTCTGACAAAGTTCATGCTCTGCTTCTTGTTCGTGACGTTGTATGATGTCAAATATGTCCTTATTATTTGTATAGTTGTTCAATAAATGTAGAATGTGTTAGTGATACGAAGCGAGTAAGCTCTGAACCCGGCCTTAATGTGAAGGAATTTGACTATACAATCAAGATGAAATTCTAACTAATAATTTAAATCAAAAATTCAATTATTTGGTAATTAATAAAATTTTACCTAAGGGGCTGGTTCAGATGCTGTAACAAAGGAAATTTCCTCTATGAAAGGACTGGTACAAAGGACTGTACGACTAATACATTAAGATTCTTCTACTTCGCGACACTAAGCTGGTTATCCTTTAATCATCCATTAACATTTTTACTCTCTTGTCCGATGTATCATCCCATATCTGTCAGTTAGGTTTATTACTAATGATTGAAGACAAGAATAGTTTACTTCATGGGTGTTCAAAAACGACCACGAATCTTATATTTCAATGATTTGAAAAGGGGGAAATACTTTCTTGTTCCTTCTTCAAAATACACGTTTTAAAAAGATGTTTCGAGACGTTATCTGATAATCTTAATTACCTAATTTAAATCAATTTATTGATTCATATGCTATAGATACGAAATAATAAATTCCGATTTCTTTCTTTCCATTGGTTTTTGGTAACCTCAGTTCTCTTTCATTGAAAACTGATTAATTATTTGTCTTTCGTAGCGTTTTACTTTCACGCATTTAAATTATTTTAACCAATCCTCTGAAAACTGCGACTGAAAGAGATTCGTTTAGGTTAGTTTGTAATTCAAGTTTTTGAAGATTCTAGCATCTTAGTTCTTACGAAGTTAAAGCAATTTTTGCGAAAAAAAAAGAACAATACCTCTAATTATTCTGAGTAGATATACATCATTTCTATGCACATTTTGCAAAGCTATCTATGTAAATATTTCTCTTATGCGGCTTCCAAAACATCAGTTACTTAGTCATAGGATTTCGCAACATTTCTAGCAAATGATGGATCACTTGATTTCAATTTCCAAATGTAAACAAACGAGTGCGATTTAGTTTGAGGCTTCTTTTCAATGACTTGATGATAAATCTCAATTGTGCTGTTAAATATTATAGAAACAATGAAAGAAGACGAATTCAATGCGCAAATGAATTATTGAAGAAGATTTTGAAAGGCGTTCAGGAAGAAGGAGAAATCATTTGTTTCAAGATGCTCAATATGCCGGCCAGATTTAAAAATACAGTGCAGACGCCAAAATGGAATTACTTTTGGAAGATTATTCGCAAAAGTGGTAATCCTGAAACTTTTAATGTAGGACTACGTTCCTCCCATTGGGGTCTGAGGAAGGAATTTGATTCACACGCCAAAACGCCACAAAAAACGTTGTATGGGAGATCCACTATATCTCGTCAACTACATATGTTAGAAACATGACTAATGTTTTATTTTAGAGATAAAGGGTAACAACAGAAGTTACAAAAAAAAATTGAAAATCAAAATTGTAGTTGAGCGACAACTGAGTCGCAAAGATGGGCAAAAATACGCATGAATTAGTGACGCGATCCTCTATATCTCGGTAACTACATACGTTAAAAACATAACTTATGTCTTATTTTAAAGATAAAGGGTAACAACAGAAGTTACAAGAAAAAATTTGAAAATCGGAAAAGAGTCACGCGAGTAAATTAGATTTACGTCTTTACATCAGCGGCTGTTTGAAAAAGACAGCCTCCTGCCATTTTTTTTTTCTTTTTGCGATCTTTATAATGATATGCGCGATTATGGCGAGCTTGTCAACGAAACGGCACCGAATCCTTATTTTTACAAATTTGTTTTGAGGATTCTGTAAAACTCTTATATCCCATCATTTGTAATTTCATAATTTTTTTTCTTAATTTCATTTGAGTGTTCACTTCGTCTTCTAAATGCTTACAAAATAAAGAAAAAGATCTTCAAGGCAGAAAAATTTATTCTGTGCAGATTTTAGTTAAAGCATCGGAAGCAAATCTATTAAGCTCAAATGTTTTTTGGTTAATAAATTCGCGTAGTGTCCTCATTCCAGCGAGCAAGGCGAGCAAAGTTTGCATATGAAACCTGCGCAATCCTTCTGAAGGTTGGCGAGCTAGTATTATTATAGTATTAATACCCACTAGTATTATTATAGTTACTTACAGTCTGAATGATTATAGCTCAGCAACTTTTTAGTTTATTTTTGAGCACCTTTGTAAGGAATAAAATGAAACAGTACTATGCCTAAAATTTTTGTCACCCCAGTGAGAAGAATAATTTGAGCTCTTTCTATGTAAATCGAAATTGGATTTCCTAATTACAATAGGCATATTATTGCAATAATTCACAAAACAACACATGGTTCAAAATAACGTTATAATAGGAACATTATAATAGCAGTTTATAAAAAGTAGACCGTGTATCCAAAAAAAATAAACTCTAAGATCTGCTCTTCATCACCGAGGTTCAAAATTACGAGGACCGTGCCGTAATAGCCCTCGTGTTGCTTCAAAACGGAACGTTAATATAACTAAAACTGTTCTTCATCACAGTCTTTAAAAGTTTACCTTTTTTCTTCTTCGAATGCTAATCTCTAATACTAATAAAGATGAATGTCTGTGTGTCTGTTGGCGGTGTACAGAACAGACCGTATAACATAGAGCTACCAAATTTGGCACAGATATACTTTGGATGCTGAAGATGTGCATCTCGAAGCCGTTTTTTTTAATTTTAATTCAAATTTAAATTATTTAAAAATTAAACCAAATTTCGTCGTTTTTCGCCAATAACTTCTGAATGAATTGATTGACAAAGAAATTTTTCATGTAATTTTAAAGAGCAAAAAAATTATCTTTCCAATGATACCAGTTTTGTTATTGTAGAAAATTTTATCTATTTTTTATAAATTTGTAAAGTCATAGGAACTTTAAGGTCGCTGGTTGCGAGAGTAGAAATTGACGTAAGGGAGGCGGGGGTAGCAGCTGTAATGGCAGCGAGTATCTTCAAAATTATTATTGATGTAATCGCTTCGGCAGTTCACATTCTAAAAATGGAACGATACGAAGAAGATTAGCATGGCCCCTTTCCAAGGACGACACGCAAAACGGTGAAGCGTTCCACATTTTTAACACTGATCTGAGAAATGCGCTTAAGCTCCTAGCCTTAAAGAGCTTATTCTAAATCTAAAATTCTTTGAAAATCTCCCTAATATTAAAAATCACTTCATGTAAATTGTAAGCGCTCCAGATAAATTTTATATAAATAATTCCCCTCTTTTGAGCATTCTTTGCCCCGCTCCCATTTTTTTTTTTTTTTCTTGCTTATACTCCATTAGTCACTCCTTCGTCAGTGTCAACAAATGCAATGACTTTCCTTCTTTTCTGCATACCTAAAAGGAAATATTAGATTTTAATTCTTGCAATACTCTCATTTAGCTTTTTCTTATTTTATTTAATGCTATTTTCTCAGTAATTTTTAAACATTTTTTTAAGTTTTAAAATTCTCTCCTCATCTAAATTTTTCTCAAATTTTACAAAAATTTTTCCACAATTTTATTATCGGCGATTAATTAAGCCTAATAGATAGCTTTAGAATAGTTTGTTGTTTTGTTATGCACAGAATAATTATTCAAGATTTGTTTTTTTTTCTTTCATGCATTTCAATTCAATAATTTTTTTTATTTATAAATGGAAGTTTTCAGAGACTAGATTTAAAAGGTTATCATGAATTTTTAGTTTTGCGTTTCACAAAATGTAGACAATTCTCTTTTTTTTTTACAGAAAAACTTTATTTAGTTATTTTGAGTTTTAATATGTAAATTATTTTTAGCTGAGAAATTTAATTATTGTATTTCAAATTTTTCATTACTTATTATCTTTTCCATTTTTTAAAGAATATTTTCACTTAATAACACTTAAATATAAGGGATTAACTCAAAGTTCATTATATGCAAAAACATCCTGTACATTTTAGTTTTGTGTATAAAGAATTAAAATTCAGTTATACTAACTAACGTGTTCACTGTTTGTGTTTTTAAATTCATTTTTTGTCCTTATTGCAATTATTGCTTTCAGCTTACAAAAATTGAAAGGTTGAAAATGTCAGCCTTAATTGCCTTATTAGTATTAATAAAAGACTGGCGAACCAGCTGGTCGCCGTGGGTGGCTAGTTATTTTTAAAAATCTCTGCTTTTATCAGTTTTGGAAAAATTACAATTAAATGTCTGCTTTTATCAGTATTAATAAGATTACAATTAAATAAGACAACCAGATTAATTATAACAACGATTACAACTAATCTCGCAATTACTAAAATGAATTGATGGTGCCAAACTCGCCATTCTCTCGAAAAACACTGAAACCATTAAAACAGCCGCCATCTCAAAACGGGATTAAAAAAATAGATATCCTTACACATGCAATGTTTTTAATGACTTCAAGGAACATTCATGCCAAATTCGAACAACGCGTTTGGTCGTGACTGCGCAACAAACAAATTTGCAGATAAACAGACGAAATGACGAACGGTCGAGTTGAAAGAGGATTTCGCTTCTCTCGGTCAATAAACAAGTCACACATTAAACAATTTTTGATAATCTCATCAAAAATGCAAAAAATATACTATAAGGAAATAAATGGCAAACAGTTTAACAGGGGTGGCGCCAGTCGGGGGGCGGGGAAACGGAGCCCCCTGTCGGGGATGCTCTGCCCCCCCCACGTCGGGCCAAATTTTTGTACCCGTTCACGCAACGGATTGTTCAACTATTAGATAAAGAAATATCTGGCGTGAATTTAAGAGGGTCATGATTACGCCCCCTCCTTGTACAGCATGTCCGACGAACTCAAACGCCACTCCTGGGTTTTAATTATTTTATTGCCGCGGTCTCCGAAGACAATGTAGATCTAAATACTAGTGGCGGTCCGGACTTTGCAGAAGGTCCGCATTTTCTTGTGGGGGGGTTGACACCTTTGTTAGGGAGTACTCAGATAACGTGTACACTTGCAGTAAGTTTGATTTTTCTTGATATTAGCTTGTCATGACAAACTTGACTCGACAACTTTGCAGCGAACTTCCTGCAAAGTAACAAAGCATAATCGATCACCCCCCTTGCAATGCAAGTTTGCTGTAAAGTTGACATGTCACACTTACACAACACGACCTGGATATAGTTGTATATATCTGGTTTTGATCTTTGTCTCTGTTTTAAAAAATATCCGATTTTTAATAGCATCTCCTAGACCGTTCTTCTTTTTATTAATTCAATAAATCAATGATAATTTGTAAAAAAACTAACTTTTTTATAAAAAAAATTTGAAAAATTCTCTTTCTTTTTACTAAATAATAGAAGTCGCACTTTAAAGAAAACTATATATCGCCTTTTTTCTTAATGTTGAAATTTTAATGTTCATAAACAAAATTAAACCTAAAAACAGTCAATGTTTTCTGAAATATAATCACTTACTTTGTGTCCCATATTTTTAAAAGTAATTACTTCTAAACCCTAATTTCATAATTTATTCCAGTAGCAAAATGTAATTATTAGCGAAAATAGCTCTCCCTTTGACTTCAAATCATATTCTCAACTCAAAATTTTAAAAAAATTAATGAAATCAAGAAAACAGTTTAAAATAAAACGTGTAGATGTATCGATCTATTAGCGCAATCTATCTTCCTCTATCAGAGTTCCGCTGGCTGAGTGGATAAGGCGTCTGGCTATGAAGGTGTTGTCGGGGGTTCGAAACCGAGGTTTGTCTGCGTGCTCTGTTTTTACTATCGTTTGCAATGAGTTTGACGCAACATGCTTGCGGCTATTTCGACTTGTGGTGACTAACTCGTTTGCAAAAACTTGTTTCAAGCTTGAACTCTTGCCGTGTCAAACTTGCTGCAAGCTTGAATATTTGCAGAGCAACTTTGCTGCAAACTAAAATTGCTATCTGGGCATGTTGGGATTCTCCAGTAAGACATGTTGCTGATCTCAGTCCTCCTCATCAAACCCTGGCAAAACTTAAAGCAGATTTATAAGAACTTCTTCGAAAGAAAGCATTTAATTCTTGCCATCTATTATCTCACCTAGGTATTAGAACAACTGCTAAATTGGTAATGAAGAAAACTTTTCCGATTCACATTGTAAAAGACTGACTTGAGATATCTTTAATTCCAATTATCTACATACCTGCAAGCGTCACCTCCAATAGACAGATGGTACGGCACACCTCCCCGACCTCGTGCACGAAGCACACCGTCTGGTTTGGGGGTCTATTCTGGTACCCCCGGTTGGGTTGGGTTCCGTTGTTAACGTGCGGAACCCAACCGGGATTACCCAACGCCTCCTATATCTAGATATAGGAGGCGTTGGATTACCAGAATAGACCCATTCGATGGAGGATCCGAAAATATCTACATATCCAGCAACCCCACAGACCATTCTAAACAGTCAGGCAGAAACACCAGGGAGTCCCGACCCACATCGAACGAAAAACAACTCAGGGTGCGCTATGTCGAAACAGTCACGCACCCGTAGTCATCATTCTCCAGAGACCCTACGAGTGTAGCAGAGTTGACCTACTACACAACAGAGGGAAAAGCCCCCAGCCCGTTTTTTTTAATTAACGTTTAACAAAATCTACTGTTTGACTGTTGTTTTGTTTGTAGTTCTGTTTGACAATATTTTTTTTACCGGGCTGGAGGAAGAAACACAAAAATACAGGTGGTTCTATCATATATCTATCGGATCATATCTATTGGAGGTGACACTACAGGCATGTCTTTAATACCAACCGACAAAGATCCCCAGGCATATACTTTCAACGTTAAATGAACTCAGTACCTAATAAAAGGTTTAACCACCTCTACATTGATACTCTAGGACCATTCCCATCCTCTTAAGAATATCGGAAGGACCATGTTGGCCTGGTAGTAAAGTCTCCGCTTCGGTACAAGAATTCATTTTATTCAAATCTTTGAAATATCATTAAATCCTTCCAGATAAAATTTCCTACCGCTGCTGAGATGTAGAAATTACATATAGGGATACCGATCAGCAGGAATGGCGCTAGACTTCGCCCGACGGGGGGGATTTGATAACAGGGGGCATTGTCTCTCCGACAGGAGAGCACGACCTGTTGTATGAGGGGAGAAGTGTAATGAAATTGGTCTCAAATTTTCGCCAGATTATTATTTCGGGTCTATTTTAGTACTCCCGGTTGGGTTGGGAGACGTCACTTTTTCCACCCGTTAATGACAAGTGCGATTCTCGTTTTTCCAACCGGTTGGGATCTCGCTCGGTCGAAAAAAGGACTCCGATTTCTCGGCAGCTCTGTACCTGCCGTAAACTCGTTTCGCTAGCGAGAAGTGTTGTTTCGATATCAGAAGTTATCAAATTTTCGTTTAAAATGGAGGCTGCTAAGACGTTCATTGTGTTTTGAAAGGGTTTATCGGTATAAATATAATCCATTTGACCAATCTGAAGAAGAATTTATCAATTGCTTTAGATTTTTTAAAAAGTAGTTAAATCTTTTACTACTCCATCAAGATAGTCAATAATGATATTTGATAATTATCTAAGATCAATTACATTTAAAGATTTAATTACTTAATATTTTCTTATTAAATTAAATTAGGGTAACATTTTAACATTTCTTTTAATATTGAGTGTGGAATGACTTTCCTCATTCCGTATATATATCATTACAATTATTTTTATTTGGGTTTTAATTCAAAGAAATTTGTCAAATATTTACAAAGTAATTGCAAAATCTGACAATAAAAGAATTTTTCTTGTTCCTTGATAAAGATGTAATTTTTTAAATCTTGTGAAAACTTGCTGAATTTAATAACTTTTTTCATGTTTTATTTTCTTATGTAATTGGAAAAATAAACAAATGGTTTGTAATATTAATTTCTAATATTTATTCATGTTAAAATAATTGGCATGGAAAAAAGTTTATTACTTTTCCTCTCTCTAGAAAACTGGTAAAATTACATCAATATATTGAAAAAAAGACTGCAATTTATGTTCTATAAATGTATAATATTATTATAAATGTATATTCTGTAAAAGATCAATGGTTTACCCCCCTTAACAATGGACTTATGAAAGCAAGAAAGATGCATTATAAGGCATCTTATAAGAGCAGAAGTTAAATCTTCCCACCTCTTACCCTTGGTGTCTTTTGAAAAAAATGCAATCAACTTTCCCACTTAAAATTTGTGGATATTTTTCAAAATAATCCAACATAATTTCGAATTGGGAAGCAAATATACGCTTCTCCATAGTTCCTTTGTCGATTCAAAACTCAAACTGACAAGGAGAGGGCATAACTTGGGAAATTCAATTCGTGATGAAACTTGTCATATTAGTAGCATACCATTAGGGTGTTCATCCATTAATCTAAAAAAGGGCAATGATCATCCAATTCGGAGGCCTCAAACTTTTTGCACAACTTATATACCAGTAACTCTTCACAAGCAACAAGTTCTCAGATAGTTCGGTCCTGGGTGCCGTTTTTTTTATTTCTTTCAAAATTATTTCAAATTAAATTAAAATTAAAAATATTTTAAATTAAAACTTTAATTATTTTTATGCAGAAAATAACTTCATTTATATGATACTTGAATTACAGATAAAATAATAATAAAAATGATATATAAATAGTAAAATAGAATTATAAATACATCTTTAATGGTGATAAATATTAACTATAATAAAAATTATCATTCTAAATTCATTGAAAGTTTTAAATTATTGCGTTTTGTGTTCACAAATTCTTCGTTCTTATTTTATCTTGGAAACAGTAGAGAACAGATGTGAATATATTGAATACGTATGCAGATGGTCCAATATTTTAATGATGTAAAAATAGCAGAGAGCAGCTGTTAATCTATTAAATTCGTAGGCAGATGGTCCGAAATTTCAATAATTGAAAAGGGACCATTGGGTAAATGTCTTTACTGAGTATCGTATGAAATTAGTAGAATTAATTTATAAAATTTATGACTGATGAAGCCTAAAATATATCTTTCATGTTGTGGGTAATTGTAGTTATGATTTATTAACTTTAAGGTTATATTTATCATTATTTTAGTACTTATAAAGTAAATTTACAAATAATTCAAGTATCATATGAATAAACAGTAATTTTATGTATAAAAAATTAATATTTTAATTAAAAATCGTTAAAAGTTTTTCATTTAATCCTTAATCCTTAATAATATAATAAATGCGAAAGTGTGTCTGTCTGTCTGTCTGTCTATCTGTCTGTCTGTCTGTCTGTCTGTCTGTTAAGCTTTCACGACCAAACCACAAAACCGATTTGGATGAAAATTGGCAGAGTTGTAGCTTGAAACCCGAGAACGGACATAGGCTAGGTGAAATCACGTTAAATTAATTATTTTTGACTACAGATTAAAAATAGTTAACAAAGAAAGCCCATTGACTCCGCGATTCGCGATGAAGATTTTTATTTTTCATTCTACTGTCACGTGATCCTTCAGGAATGCGAAAACATGTGAAATAAATTATTTTTTAAATCAACTATCACGTAATCCTTTTATCCGCTGTAACTTCGGAACAAATTGTCCGATACAAATTATTTTTATACCGTCTTAAAGATAAAAATTTTACCTTTTCGGCATTAATTTTATGACATTAATTTTATTTCTGTGACATTTTTCATTCAATTTTTATTAATTTTTGAAATTTTACGTGCAGACGATTTTGAAATAACGCAAATTTATACCTACTTCGCTGCTAGGAAAAGGTTAGACTTTGAACTAATTTATCTTTATTTCTGAAAATTTTGCTTATGTTTATAAATATTTATAAAACAAGGCAGAAATTACATGTATCTGTCTGTTGATCGATAGGTCGGTCACAAGAACTCCTCCTAAACGGTGAACGTTAACGACATGAAATTTACACACAAGGTGCTATTTTCAATTTTCAGAGTTAATTAGTTCTTAAGATATTTAATTAAATAACGAACATTAGCCGCTTTTAAGCCTATTGCTTAGACGTTTTTTGCCAATAACTTCTGAAATATTTATTAGACAACAATTATTTTTATGCCATTTTAAAGACCAGAAAATGATCTTTTTAATACTATTAATTACATTGCGATGAAATGTTTTCTCTGATTGTTATTAAGG
>BGPR01010330.1:0-52964 GCA_013235015.1 Araneus ventricosus | reverse complement strand
TTAATACTTCGTTCAGTTACGTATTACTCGTCACATCTAGAGAAGATGTGCCCCTGAGGAGATCTTTGCGAAAAGACAGTATAACCATGGAGTCGAAATGAGTTTTCAGGTTTAAATGAGTTTCTTGAAGAACAACATAAACAGTAGTAAAAAAATTTAAATGTCCTTAGATCGGACATTTTGGGTTGAAACTTATACAGCAATTCCAAAGATACAGAAAAGGCCACAGAAAAACCACACGCAAAGAAGAGAGGGAAAAACTAAGGGGAAGAAGGTGGTGAGTTGGTCTCGCTTTCAGTTGACATCAAATCTTCGTAGATGGATGAACTGAAAGAAAAGGACTCGTCAGTATATTCCTGCTTTTGTTTAGATATTTTTAAAATCTTCTTTTGAAATTTTAGTCGATTAATAAGATATGAAGGAGATTCTTTGATCTTTTTTTGTGCAGCAACACGAGCTTTTTTTGAAACTTTTGGTTGTTCCTGTTTTAATGTGTTTGTGTCCTTTTTATTTTTAGGTTTGTTGGTAGGGATTGATTTTGGAGGAACGGATATATCTGAGGAAGCAGTAACGGAGACGGATGGATTAGAATTGGAGCTAGCAGTTTGTTTGTTTGATTGTGTTCCGTTTGTTGTAGAAGGAAGGGAGATGGCAGGAATGGGAGCACTTGTCCGACATTCGCTATTGCTGGCTGTGGAACAAGCCGAGGTTGGCGGAAATGTTGTCACAAGAGGTGGAACGGCACAAGCTTCAGATACAGAGGAAAACGTTTTTTCCAAAGATTTTTTAATCTCGAGGAGAGAGAGCCAGTCACTTTTTTTAATTGTAATAACGTCATTATCAGAAGGGGGAGTAACTGTAGTAGGTGCTGTGGTAGTGTTTGTGATACTGGGTATAAATTGCATGTTTTGCGAGCAAGAAGGAGTGACTACTGAATTTAGTGCTGATGAATATGAAATGCCAGGCTTGGGTGTTCTGTCGTTGATGATTTTTCGGGCTTCTTGAAAGGAAATGTTTTTTGTTATTTTAACTGTTAGAATCTCTTTTTCTTGTTTATAACGAGGGCATGAACGGAAAAAAGCTGGATGGTCGCCATTACAATTGTAGCATTTGGGTGTGGTGGATGTGCAATTATTACTGTCATGATCTGGGAGAGAGCAGCGAGCACAGATTTGTTTACCCCGGCAAGCTGTTATTGTGTGTCCAAACCTCTGACACTTGAAACATCGCAAAGGGTTTGGTATGAAATGTCTAACAGGGCAGTTCATGTAGGCTATTTTAACTGATTTTGGTAATACAGGAGTATTAAATGTAAGTATGACATGTTTTGTTGGGAAATTTTGATAATTTCGTTTAATAGCGATTCTCCGGACTGCAATAACTTTATGATCTTTCAAACATTCCAAAATATCGTCCTCCAGATCCCTCTGAAATTCACTTTCTGATATAACACCTTTAGAATGGTTAAGACTATGATGTGGAGCTACTTTAATCTGAATGTCGCCTATTTTTTGTAATTTCAATAAATTTTCTGACTGTTTTGTATTCATTAGTTCAATGAGTAATTGTCCACTGTGTAATTTTTTGATTGATTTTACATCTCCAATAACTGCAATGATAGTTTTATGAATTAATATGGGGGATGCATTTTTTAAATCGCCGTTTACTGCACTAACAATGAAAAATTTCGAGAAAGCATTACTTTGGTGAAGTACATTTGAAGCCATGCGATATTGATAGTAATTCAGGCCCGACGGCATCGCCCACCACGGAGCCCAACACGGGATGGTAGTTACCGGCTCTGGAATTTCCAGCCTCGGCACTTGCCGTGATGCTAGCCGGAACCTATACGCTGGGATTCACCCCCGGAAGTGACCACCCTTAACGCCAAGCCTAAGGAGTGACCCCTTCGCTAGATCCCCTTGAGCAGACCAGCCATGCGACTGGGATACCAGCCGATTGATACACCGGGGACCGAAATGTACCACCCGTGTAATGGGTCGCCACGCACGGCCAACACGTGGGGGTAATTTGCTGTCCATGAGAAGCACGAAGCAAACAGAGCGGCAACAGCTTCTCATGGAGAGCTCCCTCGCCTACCCTCGAGGGAAGGAAGAAAAAAGCAGAAACTCAAAAGGAAGGCAAAACTTGAAAGGAGACAAGGCACTAGGGTACCTCGGGGTCGTGAATCTCATCACACCTGAAGAAGGTGTGCCCCTGAGGGGTCCTCTCTGCTCACAGCACATCTCTGTCCAGCTGGAAACATTAAGGCAAACAAAGTGTAGTATCTGTTCTTATCAGCTTAATCAACATCGTTGATTAGTTAAATCTGCTGATAAGACCTTTTTAGTTTGCATGCTTGGCTGTACTGCAATCCCTCGGGGTTCAGCACGGTATGGCTCAAGTGTTGCACTTTATGTAGAGCTGCGAAAGTTTCACGAGCTGGTTCCTGATGTGCTGGCCCTCTCTCTGTGAGGCCTCCAGTTCTGTTCCTGGGTCCTGCCCTCCTTGAGAGGCTTCAGGATGCTCCCATATGGGTCATAGCCCCCACCAGTGGTAAGCGCCTATGGTTGAGCAGGGTCACGGTGCGGACCGGGCAGCAGGCTGCAAGTCGGAGGGGGTCTTCGGGCCAACTCCGGCGGGCAGTCGGAAGTCCGGCCTGCCAGTTCCAGGGTCCGGCCCCACCATTGCACTCAGGTGGGCACACCGGATGCTCCCAAGAGGGCTGGTTTCGGATCGTCCGTGGGGTTTCCACGCACGGCCACTAGTCCGTCGTGCCGGTTCGCCGGTCAGGCAGGTGGTCTGCTGGGAACCTTTTGGGCGTGAACATCCAGTCTGAGGGGCGCAGGAGTCTCCAGTGGTCATAGGGCGGTCCCCTGTCATCCGGGACTTGACCACCAGGTAGAGTATGGTGTTTGGGCTGGAACAACCGGTCCGGAGTGTACCATAGGGTTACTCCGGGCTGCCCCACAGGTTTCTTGTTAGGGGGAAATGCACGTAATTCCTAGGGTAGGTTAGGTGACTCATTTTGTGCATTGGTGAGTCGGGGGCCAGGCAATTTCAAGTGTTAGGCCTATCTCTTATGAATATTCTAGAGAAATGGCATGTCTGTGCCTATTGCGATAGGTCTTTTCTTTTTATTTTTATATTATTGCTGAAACTCCCTGTCGCAATAGGTAGTTAGGTTCTAAATTGCTTTACTTTTTGCCGTTTGGTCTGCAAATTTTAGGCTCACTCCCTGCCTGGGGGACTTAGGTTAGGGTCGTTAGGTCAGTTTTGGTTTTAGGCCTTTCGTTTCTCTGTCAGTCAGACCTGTTCAAAATTCAAAATTGTATTTTGGTTGTGAATTATTGTCTCACCTCCGCTCCTTCCCTGGGGTAGTTGTTCTAGTCGAATAGGTGTTTCCTTCAGGACCAGTTTTGTTCCATCTGTGAGACTTGCGCCGCTCTTTTTTCCATTTTATTTTTCGCTACACTTTGGTCTTTAGCGTTTCTGTGTGATTCCTTTATTGGGTTTCTTACAACACTGTGTTTATAATGTCTTCAAAGGACTGCTCTGCCTCTAGTTTTCCTGACACATGTGCTTCGGCATCTCCTGATAATGACTTTGGTCTTGTTTGTGATCGAACTTTACTAATGCAAGCCAGTTTTATCTCGCCAATCTGCTCACGCACACGGTCCCAGGTCGCTAAGCGCAATGCAAAACCGTCCGTTCTCAACTATGAGGCGTTTGAGTTTGGTTTTGTGGCGCAAGAGCCATAGATTTGACCATGCTGCGCCAAACTATATAGAGATCCGTCAAAATAAAAGTATGCAATTAATATTTAAAAATATCAATGGTAAGAAAACACAAAAGGAGCACTGTTTAAATATGTGGATAAAAGCCAATTGACCGCAAAAAAGAAAAGAGGTTCACATGTGGAGCTTTGCCAAGTAAAAGAGATAAATCAACAGAATTCGTTTTAAAAAATTTTAATCGTTGGGAGTTAAAATTCGGACATTCAGAGAGTATGTGTTTAACCGACATACTACAGTTGCATTGAGAGCACATTGGTGTCTGTTCTCCGAACAGTAGATGGCGGTGGGTATATCGAGTGTGACCCACTCGTAGTCTGGTGAGGAGCGTATCCGCTTTCCTGGTCCTTAGAGAAGGCCAAGGTTGCACATGTGGTTTAACAGAGTGAAGCTTGTTATCCGTCTCCGTGTCCCACTGTCTCTGCCATTTTGTATAAAAGAGGAATTTAGTATATTTTTTAAAATCAGTCAAAGGGACAATAGAATTAGTTTGAGTACTCGCCAATTTGGCGGCCTTGTCCGCTTCCTCATTACCCACAATCCCAACATGTGATGGCACCCAACACAATAAAATATTAAAATCACGAGATGCAAGTTTATTTAACAGATGTAAAACATTTAAAACCAAAGGATGGTGATGAGAATGGATATAAAATGATTTGAGAGACTCTAAAACACTTAATGAATCCGTGTAGATGATGAACTTCCTTTCCAGGCAGTCAGAAATTTTTTTCAAAGCAAGTAAAACAGCAGCTATTTCTGCCGTGAAAATTGAACAGGATGGATGAAGTTTAAAAGAAAAAGTTGTGTTTGGAAATATAACAGCAAAGGAAACATGATCAGATGATTTTGAACCGTCTGTATATATTGCAATAAAATCATTATATTCCTGTCTGTGTTCTATGAAAATTTGTTGATAAATGATACCAGCCGTGTCGGATTTGATAAAAGTTTTAAAAGGATTTAAAAATTGCACCACTGGAATTCCCCAAGGAGGAAAATTACTCTTCGGCTCTGGGGTTACATGCAGGTGAAGTAAATTTAAGTCATTAAGAATGTCCTGAACTCTTGTAAAAAACACGGGTATGAAAGATTTTCTGGCATTTTGCAATCTAATAAGGAAGGGGCGAAGTTTAAAATCATGAAATGGATGATTCGAATTGCATTGAATTTTAAAATAATAGTGCAGTGATAACATTTGTCTCTTAAGTTCAAGAGCAGGTTCGCAACACTCAACATAGAGGCTTTTTACAGGAGATGTTCTGAAAGCTCCCGAACAAAGACGGAGAGCTGTATGGTGAACGGGATCTAGTTTCTGCAAAACGCTTTTCCTGGCTGAGCCATAAATTGTGCAATCATACTCAAGCTTGGAGAGTACTGTTGCCCTATATATTTTTAGCATTGAAAGTCGATCAGCTCCCCAAGCTGTCGCTGATAACACTTTTAAAATATTTAAGGCACTTTCACATTTTTTTCGTAACTGCTTTACGTGGGGGAGAAATGAGAGCTTTTTGTCAAAAATAATGCCTAAAAATCTTATTTCATTTACAAATTTTATGTCTTCACCATATAGCTTGATTTCTGGGTCAAGATGCAGGTTACGTTTTCGGCAAAAATGTACAACAGCCGTTTTAGATATTGAGATGGCAAAACCATTATTGTTGCACCATTGTGTTATATTATTTACGGCAGTTTGCAATTGTCTTTGAATAAAATTCATATTTGTCCCTGTACAAGAAATGTACAGGTCGTCAACATATAAATAACCTCTCACAGAAGTTGGCAATTGTTTTAAAATATTGTTAATTTTTAAAATGAAAAGAGTCACACTTAAAACGCTACCTTGCGGAACACCTTCCTCTTGAATAAAAAAAATCAGAAAACTCAGATTCGACTTTGACTCGGAATTTCCGGAGTTGTAAAAAAATTTTTAGTAAAAATGGGTAGGTTTCCTCTCAATCCCAGATCATACAAGTCTTAAAATTCCGTACCTCCAGGTCCGGTCGTACGCTTTTTCGATATCGAAGAAAATTGCTACCAAATGCTTTCTCTGTAAAAAAGAGAGCCTAATGTCTGTTTCAAGAGCAAGCAGGTTATCAATGGTACTCCGACCCTTTCGAAACCCACTCTGGAATGGGTGAAGATATTTATTTGCCTCCAAGTAATGTACGAGCCTGCGATTAATCATTCTTTCGAGTACCTTGAAAAGACAGCAGGTCAAAGCAATTGGACGATAATTTGATGGATTCTTTGGGTCCTTGCTTGGTTTCAATAAAGGAATTATTATAGCCTGCTGCCAGAGAGCAGGAAAATATTGCTCTTGCCAGATACGGTTGTAGAAATGCAATAAAGCGTTCTGTGATTCAGTTGTTAGGTGTTTAATCATAGAATATGTAATACTGTCTGGACCAGGAGAAGAATCGTGTACAGAGGCAAGACACGACTGGAATTCCAGGAATGAAAAACTGCTGTTGTAGGAAAAATTGGTCCGGGAATTGAAATTTAATTTTTGTTTTTCTGCATTAATTTTGTTATTCAAAATCTGTCTAGGATAATTTTGGCTACTGCAAGTATAAGCTAATGTCGAGGCTATTGAATCTGCAATACCTTTTAAGGATGAAATTGTTTGGCCATTATGTATTAAAACTGAGATTGCATTACTATTGAAAACACCTGAAGCTTTTTTAACTTTAGCCCACATTTGCCGGCTCGAAATTGTAGAAGTAATGTCTGAAATAAATTTCCGCCACGAAGCCCTGCGACTGCGTCGCTGAATTTTTCAGGATTCTGCTCTGGATTTTTTGAAATTTATAAAGTTTTGGGTCGTGGGGTACCTGCGAAAGATTCCCCAAGCTTTCCGTTGGATTTTGTAGGCCTGTTGGCATTCCGCATTCCACCAAGGCTTGTTTTGTTTCCTCCGCTTCCCCGATGTTTTAGGAATGGAACTATCCGCAGCCTCAATTATGGTGTTCACGATATAGCTCAGAGCTTGCTCGATGGAAGAGGATTTAATTGTTTCGGAATTGATATTGGCAAGGGAAGTGAACTTTTGCCAATTTGCGGCATTTAAGATATATTTGGGAGGACGGTAAGAGTTTGTCGGATTATGTCTATTGTCCGTGATGATTAAAGGAAAGTGGTCACTATTGTATAGGTCGTTGTCAACTGTCAAACTGAAGAAGGGCAAGAGAAACGGAGAACAAATTGCGAGGTCTACTGAGTGAAAGGTACGGGTTGGTAAGTGGAAATGTGTCTTTTCATCTGAATTTAATAAGCATAAATTGTGGTCTGCAAGAAGGTGTTCGATTTGAAGGCCACGAGCGTTTGAATCAGTGCTGCCCCACAAGGGACTAAGGCCATTGAGGTCGCCCAAAATAATAAACGGAGAAGGAAGTTGAGAAATTAGATTATTGAGGTCGGTTTGGCTGACACGGTCATTCGGAGGCAAGTAGAGACTGCAGACAGTTACCAAGGATTGCATTTGAATGCGGATAGCCACAGCTTGAAGATTAGTGTTCAGGGTTAAAGGCATGGATGGGATATAATTAGCTGCAAGAATAGCGACGCCACCAGAAGCCCTGTCACTATTGTGGTGTTTACTGAAAATTTGGTAATTTCGGATATAATGTTTATCTGTTTTAAGATATGTTTCCTGGACTGCTATACAGGCGGGGTGGTGTTTGTTTATGATATCTTTTAATTCTGAGGACTTGCTCATGAAACCTCGGCAGTTCCACGATATAAAAGTAGCCATGAAAAAAAGGGAACAAGGAAAAAAGGAAAAGGGAACCACCCAACGCAGAAAAATTAAGAGGAAAGTGGAGGTTCATCGACCTCACTAGTTGACATGTCATCTTCAGATGGATGGACTTTAATTAAGGAGTCGCTATCATCGTCGTCACCAATTTTATTCGTCTTAAAGGAATCTTTTAAAAAATCTTCTCTGGATAGGGATCCATCTCCAAGAGAAGATTGGTCTCTTTTTGCGGCAAGTATACGCGCACGTTTCTCTTCTTTTGATTCTTTGGCTTGTGTCAACTGATTTGATTTTTTTGTTTGTTTTTTGTTATCTCGAGTTCTTTTAATCTTCGGTGTTTCGGGAATGGAACTATTTTTCAATGAATATGTACTGGGTATAGATGAAGTATTTGAAACTATTGGAATATTTAATGAATTTGTTATCGGAGGTACGGGAGTACTTTACTCAAATTCTGTCCTGTTAACTATTGGACAAGGTACTATTGACTGAGGCATTAGTATAGGAGTTGGGTTAGAGGGAGACTGAGATACAGAGGTAGCTTTGGACATGTCCTCCCATGATTTTTTTATGGCAAGAAGTGCCAGCCAGTCAGATTTTTTTATTGTAATTGTATCGTTATCAGTTGCTGGATTAACTATGGCAGGTGAAGCAGATGTATTGTTTACAACAGTGGGTTGTATTTGTGAAGTTTTCACATTGTTTTGTACTAGAGGTTTAGCTGTTGAATTTAGTGCAGAGGAGTATGAAAGACCTGGTATTGGTGTTCTGTCAATTACTATCTGTCGAGCTTCTTGAAATGAGATTTTTTTTTGTGATTTTAATAGTTTGGATTTCTTTTTCCAGTTTATATCGTGGACAGGAGCGGGAATAGGATGGGTGATCGGCGGAACAATTAAAGCATTTTTGGGTTGTGGATTTGCAGATTTGGCTATTATGATCAGGCATAGAGCAGCGGGCACAAATTTCTTTATTTCCTCTGCAAGCTGTTGTAGTGTGACCAAACTTTTGACATTTGAAACAACGGAGTGGGTCAGGTATGTATGGTTTTACCGGGCAGTTTATATATGCTATTTTGACGTTTTTAGGCAATACTGGGTTATTGAAAGTGAGTATTAGATGTTTTGTTGGAAAGATTTGGCCGTTTCTTTTAATTGTTATTCTTTTTACTGCTATTACATTTTGAGGTTTAAGACATTCCAGGAGATCTTCTTCCAGATCTCTCTGGAATTCGCTTTCAGATATAACTCCTTTTGAATAATTCAGTGTATGATGTGGACTGACTGTAACTTTAATATTTCCTATTTTTTCTAGTTTCATTAGGTGTTCAGCTTGTTTAGAGTGTAGTACTTCGATAAGTATATTACCATTACTTAATTTTTTGATTGATTTTACTTCTCCAGCTATTGAAATGATTGATTTATGTATTAATATAGGTGATGTTATTTTCAATTCATTTCTGGTTTCGGAACTGATAATGAAATATTTTGATAAAGCATTACTGTGTTGGTGAGAGAGAGAATCCATGCGATATTTAGAGTGATTCAGGCCCGACGGCACCGCCCACCACGGAGCCCAACAAGGGAAGGCAGCCACCGGCTCTGGGTATTCCCAGCCTCGGCGCTTACCTTGGTGCTAGTCGGAACCCATACGCTGAGGGTCACCCCCGGGGACAGTGACCACCCTTAACGCCAAGCCCAAGGAGTGACCACTTCGCTTGATCCCCTTGAGCAGACCAGCCAAGTGGCTGGGATACCAGCCGATTGATACACCGGGGACCGAAATGTACCACCCGTCTAATGGGTCGCCACGCACGGCCAACACGTGGGGGTAATTTGCTGTCCATAAGAAGCAAGAAGCAAACAGCGCGGCTCAGCTTCTCATGGAGAGCTCCCTCGTCTACCCTCGAGGGAAGGAAGAAAAAAGCAGAAACTCAACTCAAAAACTCAGAAAGCAAAAACTTGAAAGGAGATCAGACACTAGGGTACCTCGGGGTCGTGAATCCCGTCACACCTAAAGAAGATGTGCCCCTGAGGGGCATGGCTCGACGTGACCAATGCCTTTGGCGCACTGCCACATAATCTTATTTCCTCTGCACTGACAGCAGCCGCCACTGGATCACAGTTTATTTCCATCATCCAGGACATCTATTCTGACTGCACATCTCGCATCCTATCATGCGAAACGTCCACTTCTCCTATCCCCATCAAGAGCGGGGTGAAGCAAGGGTGCCCCATTAGTGGCATCCTCTTCAACATTAGCATAGATCACGTCCTGCGTAACATCCAAGGACACTTTGAAGAGCACCGTGTTCTCGCTTTTGCGGATGATCTTTGTTTACTCGCACCATCTGCTGCAGAATTACAAGACATGCTCGACAAAGTCTACAGTGATATGGAGAAGATCGGGCTTTCGTTAAATCCCAATAAGTCCCATTCCTTTTGTTTGTCAGGGCAAACTCCGGTTGGTGTGCGTGAGACTTTATTTCACCTTGGTCCAGACACCATTCTCCCAATTGTGGAATCTCAGTACCATCGCTTCCTCGGCAAACCGGTCGGGTTCAACCCCGTACCGGATTATCGTAAATTCAATGACATCATAGATTGTGCCGAAAAAATCATGAAGTCTCACCTCGCTCCCTGGCAAATGCTGGATGCTCTTGTTACATTCATTTTCCCAGCCCTTCAATTCTTGATGAGAACTGCACAGTTCAAGAAAGACGACTGGGACGTGTTTGATGAAGCTATCCGGAAACTCATTAAAGAGACACTTTACTTACCCGATAACGCCTGCAACGAGCTCTTATATGGGCATAGAAAATCTGGCTGCTTCGGCATCCCTATTGCAGCGGAAGAGTCTGACCTCAATCGGATCGACTCTGCCTTTAAGCTGCTCACTTCGCCAGACGAGCTCGTTGCGGAGCTTGCCTTAAAAGACCTCCAAAATACAGTTTCAAAAAGGGTCCGAAGAACACATGTTACTGATGATGATTTATCCAATTACTTGAGCGGAGATCTTGAAATGGATGAGGGCCGACCTGCCTCTAACCATGTTTCAAACACATGGACTGTTGCAAGATTGGTTGTGTTGGCTTTTTTGGCGCAAGAGCCATGAAGTTGACTATACTGCGCCAAAAAAATTGTAAAATCATGTCAAATTAAAAATCAAAGATTGCCATAGGTATACGAAACGAAATAAAATGCGGTCAGTTAAAACTGAACAATGATTAAATAAGAGAATAAAAACCGATTGCTTTCAAAAATGCAAAAAGATGAACATGTGGGGTTTCTCCAAGTAATGTAGGAAGTGAAATTGTAATAGCATTAAAAAAGCGTAAACGCTGAGAGTTAAAGTTTGAGCATTCTGATAAAATGTGATGAACAGACATGGTACAGTTGCATTGTGAGCACACTGGTGCTGGTTCTCCGAGCAATAAGTGACGTTGAGTAAATCTTGTGTGTCCTACACGTAGCCGAGTCAAAACAATATCAGCTTTTCTATTCTTTAAAGAAGGCCAAGCCTCCACAGTTGGTTTAACAGCATGAAGCTTGTTTCCGGTCTCTACGTTCCACTGCTCCTGCCATTTTGTGTAAAGCAACAATTTAATGTGCTTTTTAAAATCACCAATAGGAACACTACCATTTATAGAAAATGTAGCCGACTTGGCAGCCGTATCAGCCTGCTCGTTACCAGGTATCCCAACGTGAGAAGGTATCCAACATAGGTATATTATAAAACCCTGAGAAGCTAATGTTTCTAAAACATCTAAAACATTAAAAACCAGAGGATGAGTATGATCATGAATCGAGTCAAGAGATTTTAAAACACTTAAAGAATCTGTGTAAATTATGAACATTTTTTGAATGCTCTTGGTTAGTTAGTTAGTTAGTTGTGGGGTTTAATGGCACAAGAGCCAGATATGGCTATACTGCGCCAAACATACGGTGATATAGAAAACTTGTTAAAATTCTAAAACCATTTTCTTATTTAGATACCAATTAAAATAACAGGATTCTAAAATAAACAATAAGTGAATAAAACCACATCGTAAAAAGGTTGTGGAACAAAAGTAAAAAGCAATTTACAAATGTAGAAGTTGCTGGAAAAAAGCTTTATCAAAAACTAAGATATACGTCAGCTTTTCCTCCTGCGCCTGTGTTTCTTCATTTTAAACGTAGGTAAAGATCTCCGATTCAAATTAGCTTGGCTAATGGATGGTTGTCTTGTACGAAATTCATGTGGGATATCTTCTATAGTTTCCTCAGGGTCATAATCTATGCAATTATCTGTATCGCTGTCATCGGATACTGAATTATCTGACAGCATTGATTCTGACTGCGGGGAAGAACATGGTATTCTGGGTTTTACCTGGGCAAGCGTGTTATCAGAATTATTGAAATGGGTACTAGAAGTTGCAGCGTTTTCATTCGACTGGACGATATCCGATATTTGGTTGGATTTCTTCTTTTTAGGAGGTCGTGTCACTCGACAGATGTTATCATCAGTAAGAGTTGAAACAGTCGTTTTAGACACACTACAGAAAAGACCAGTAATGGATGCATCGGTTTGTGTGAATGTTTCTGTTGTTTGTATTGATTTGCTTTCTTTGACTATGGCGGCAAAAGATGGGGTAGTCGTAGGTTGACATAGTTTGCGTGCTTCAACATAAGATATATTTTTTGTCACTTTTAATTTCTGTATCTGTTTTTCTTGATGCCATGTTGGACATTGTTTTGAATTAGATTCGTGCGGTTGTGCACAGTTCGCACATTTTGGCTCAGCATGGCAGTCAGTGAAAGAGTGTCCTTCTGACGCACATCTAGAGCACACCTGCTTGCCTCGACAGGCAATCTTCGAATGGCCAAAACGTTGGCATTTGTAGCATCTTGTCGGGTTTGGTACATAAGGGCGAATACGACAATGCAAATAACCAGCAATGACAGATTTGGGAAGTTCAGTTTTGTTAAATGTTAGTATAATGTGTTGCGTCGGACAAGATTCTGTTCCTTTCTTAATACGAATGCGATGAGCATGAATGACTCCCTGGGAAGCGAATCCTTCAAGAATATCAGAGTCAGAAGCAGTGAGCAATTCAGTTTCAGAAATCACACCTCGAACAGAATTTAAGCTTTTGTGGGGAATGACGGATATCGGGATATCTAGTAGCGTTTTTGCTAACAGAAAAGATTTTGTTTGGGTAGAAGTGAAAGTTTCAATGAGAAAATCGCCGGATTTCAATTTTCGAACTGCTTTGGGTTCGCCACCAATACCAGTGATGCCCTTGTAAATTGCAAATGGAGAAACAGTGGACAGAGTTCGAGATTTGTCAGAGGAAGACAGGATCAAAAATCGCACATATTTGCTCACATAGTCTACGTTAATACTCTCCAATTTATTACTTTCCACACCATACGAAATTTCAGAAGAAGAGCCCATGCAATGTTCAACAGAAATTCGGGCACCGACGGCACCACCCACCACGGAGCCCAACAAGGGAAGGCAGTTACCGGCTCTGAACAATCTCAGCCTCGGCACTTGCCTTGGTGCTAGTCAGTGCCTATACGCTCAGAGTCATCTCCAGGAACGTTGACCACCCTTAACGCCAAGCTCCAGAGAATAACCCTTTCGCTTGATCCCCTTGAGCAGACCAGCCATGCGACTGGGATACCAGCCGATTGATACACCGGGGACCGAAATGTACCACCCGTCTAATGGGTCGCCACGCACGGCCAACACGTGGGGGTAATTTGCTGTCCATAAGAAGCAAGAAGCAAACAGCGCGGCTCAGCTTCTCATGGAGAGCTCCCTCGTCTACCCTCGAGGGAAGGAAGAAAAAAGCAGAAACTCAACTCAAAAACTCAGAAAGCAAAAACTTGAAAGGAGATCAGACACTAGAGTACCTCGGGGTCGTGAATCCCGTCACACCTAAAGAAGATGTGCCCCTGAGGGGTTGAATGCTCTTGGAAATTAACTCCAATGCATACAAGACAGCAGTGATCTCCGCTGTGAAAATGGAACAGGAAGGATGGAGACGGAAAGAAAAAATTGTGTTCGGAAAAACGACTGCAAAAGAAACCTGATCACCCGATTTAGATCCATCTGTATAGATAGGCATAAAACTATTATAATGTTCTCTGTGTTCTATGAAGATTTTTTGGTATATAATGTCAGCTGTATTCGATTTGTTAAAGTTTTCAAATGGCTGTAATACATGCGTTTCGAAAAATTTCCAAGGGGGGAAATTTCGCTTTGGCTCGATAGTTACATGAAAGTATAACAGGTTTAGTTCCGTTAGGATATTATGGGCTCTTGAGAAAAATACAGGAATAAAGGATTTTCTAGCTTCCTGTAATCGAACCAGAAACGGACGAAGTTTAAAATTATGGAAAGGATTATATGTATTTGATTTGATTCTAAAATAATAATGCAGTGATAACATTTGTCTTCTATAATTAAGAGCAGGTTCAAAACAGTCGACGTATAGGCTCTGAACAGGGGAAATTCTGAAAGCTCCCGAGCAGAGTCGGAGAGCTGCGTGGTGAATTGGGTCCACTTTTTGTAGAATACTTTTTCTAGCGGAACCATAAATCTGACAACCATAATCAAGTTTAGAAAGTATTGTGACCTTATAGATTCTGAGCATGGAAGGTCTATCAGCTCCCCAAGCTGTAGTAGATAAAACCTTCAAAATATTCAATGATTTCTCACATTTTTTACGTAATTGCATAACGTGAGGGAGAAAGGAGAGTTTGCTGTCGAAAACAACGCCCAAAAATCTAATTTCCTTCAAAAAAGGAATTGATACACCGTTCAATTGAAGCTCAGGGTCCAGATGAAGGTTCCGTTTTCGACAAAAATGAACAGCGGCAGTTTTTGATGCAGAGATAGTAAACCCATTATCATCCGACCACTGTGAAATATTATTTATTGCAGTCTGTAATTGGCGCTGAATACAATTCATGTTCATCCCTGTACAAAAAATGCACAAGTCGTCTACGTATAAGTAGCCCTTTACGGAGAGGGGCAAATGATTTAAAATATTATTAATTTTTAAAATAAACAGAGTGACACTTAAAATGCTCCCCTGGGGAACACCTTCCTCTTGAATAAAATAATCAGACATTTCGGATGCCAATCTGACTCGAAATTTGCGAAGACACAAAAAATTTTCAATGAAAATGGGAAGATTTCCGCGTAAGTTGCTATCGTATAAATCTTTAAGAATGCCGTACCTCCAGGTACGGTCGTACGCCTTCTCAATGTCAAAATAAATTGCGACTAAATGTTTCCTTTGTAAAAATGCTAATCGAATGTCTGTTTCTAAAGCTAAAATGTTGTCCAACGTAGAGCGTCCTTTCCGAAAGCCGCTTTGAAAAGGGCCAAGCAGATTTTTAGTCTCCAAAAAGTGGGTCAGTCGACGGTTTATCATTTTCTCCAATAACTTGCACAGGCAGCTTGTTAAAGCGATAGGGCGGTAGTTCAAAGGATTTGCTATATCTTTGCCAGGCTTGGGAATTGGAATGATTATTGCCTCTTGCCATGAGGAAGGGAAGCATTGCTCGTTCCAAATTCTATTGAACAAATAAAGTTAATTAGTTTCAGATTCTGTTGTTAAATGTAGCAGCATGATGTAACTGATATTATCGGGACCAGGAGATGACTTATGGACTTTCGATAGGCAGGCTTGAAATTCTTGAAATGTAAAGTTGCAGTTGTAAGAATAGTCCGATCGGGAATTGAAATTTAGTTTCTTTTTCTCAATTTTCATTTTATGGTTTAAGAATTCACGGTTGTAATTTTTACTGTTGGATGTATTAGCTAAGGTTGAAGCTATTGTATTTGCAATTCCTTTTAATGATGATATTGTTTGGCCGTTGACACATAATGCAAAGATGGGATTGGAAGTGGGTGTACCAAATGCCTTTTTAACTTTATGCCACAATTCGCGGCTAGATATGGAGGAGGTGATACTGGATACGAAGCTTTTCCATTAAGTCCTTTTACTGTACCGCTCTATGCGTCGAAAATCTGCTCTAGATCGCTTAAATGCTATTAAATTGACCGTAGTTGGGTACCTACGGAATTTACCCCAGGCTTTCCGTAGTCTCTTTTGTGCCTGTTGGCATTCATCGTTCCACCATGGTTTAGTTTGTTTTCTATTTTTGCCCTTGGAGCGTGGTATGGAGTCATTAGCTGTGTAAATAATTGTTTTTGTGACTAATGAGACTGTGTCATGAATAGTATTATTTTCTACCATTTCGGATGCGATATTTGCCAAAGAGGAGAACTTTACCCAGTTTGCGGCAGCAAAAACATTTTTGAGAAAGGTAAGATGTATATTGCCGGGATCTATTATCAGTTAAAATTATTGGAAAATGATCGCTATTCTGTAAATTATCGTCTATTGTTAAATCTAGAAACGGCAGAATGGATGGTGAACAAATAGCAAGATCTATTGCATGAAATGTTCTTGTGGGCTGATGAAAATAAGTTGGCTGGCCGGAATTTATAAGACAAAGATTATAGTCAGTAAGAAGCTGTTCAATTTGAAAGCCACGGGAATCTGGACTGCCCCAAAGAGGGCTGTGACCATTGAAATCGCCAATTAGTAGAAAAGGAACCGGGAGCTGAGAAATCAGATTGTTTAAATGTGTTTGATCTATCGGTTGATTTGGAGGTAAGTATAAATTGTAAATAGTTATAAAAGATTGTACTTGTATGCGTGCAGCAACAGCTTGTAACTGAGTGTTTAAATTCAGGGGGATGCAAGGAGAGTCGTGTGCCACGAGTAAAGCAACCCCTCCTGAAGCTCTGCCATTTATATTGTTTTTAGTCAAGACTGTGTAATATTTTATATTTATTTGATCTTCATCTTTAAGATGGGTTTCCTGTAAAGCGATGCAGACGGGCTGGTAATCATTTATTATATCTTTTAAATTAGTGTTTTTGTGCTTTATGCCACGACAATTCCAAGAAACAAAGGAGGCCATGAATGCAAAAAAACCCAACAAAAAAGGAAAACTACTTTTAAGAAGACTTAAAAGAAGGCGGAGGAGCATCAGTGTCGCTGGTGGACATATCAGACAAATCATCTTCGTCAGATGTATACACCTTTAAAGGTGGGTCACTTTCATTTTCCATAGAAGTATTTTTAGGAACTTTCAAGAAGTCCTGTTTATTTAAAGCTTGTTTATTAAGCAAAGAACAGTCCTGATTTCTTTTACCTGCCAAAATTCTGGCTCTTTTGGCAGCTTTAGATTATTTAACAGTTTCCCATTTTCCAGCTTTTTTCATCTGTTTGGAATTGTCAGTATTCTTAGATTTACTTGGCGTTTTTGATTTTACAGGTGATAGGACTTTGCTGGTGGATGGCTGTTCATTTAATGTGGTTGAAGAGGAGGACTTATTGTGCGACTCATTGGGGGCAACAGATTGACAACAACAGGTATGACAGTGAATTTTGGTAGTATAATCGACTGTTTGTGTACTTTGGGGCAGACAAGTTTCAACAGTTTGAGCATAAGTCACAGATTTTTGTTCTGGAATGAGTTTTTTAGCCTCAAGATAAGATATATTTTTTCCGACTCTGATTTCCTGAATATTCTTTTCTGTTTTGAATTGTGGGCAGAGTTTCGAATCAGCAGTGTGAGCCTGAGAGCAGTTTCTGCATTTGGGGTCTGAGGTACAATCGTTGGCTGAATGACCGATAACGGAACATTTGGAACAAGTTTACCGCGACAAACAATTTTAGAGTGGCCGAATCTTTGACAATTAAAACAACGGATAGGATTTGGAATGTATGGTTTCACTGGGCAGCTTAGAAAACCTGCTTTGATAGTGGATGGAAGTTTCGTACTATTGAAAGTCAGAATGATATGTTTCGTGGGGATTAATTTTCCTTCTCTTTTAATATTTATTCTTCGAACGGCTGTGACGCCTTGAGATGAAAGTTCTTCCAAAATTTCAGTGTCCGAAGACCCAACTAATTCCTTCTCAGACACGACACCTCTGCTAGAGTTGAGGCCTCTGTGCACTGACACATTAACTGGATGGTCCAAAAACTTCTTGGCAAGGAGAAATGACTTTGTTTGTGTCGCAGATAATGTTTCGATGAGTATATCACCAGATTTAAGTCTTTTAACCGTTTTGGGGCTACCGCCAATACCTTTTAACGCTTTTTCAATTGCAAAAGGTGAGAATTTGAAAGTTCATTGTTCGGTAGAGAGATAATCAGAAATCGGACATGTTGCGCAAGTGTATCAATATTGAGAGTCGAAATCGAACGTGTTTCAAAAGTACCCATACAAGGTAATAAAATATTCGGGCCCCGACGGCACCACCCACCATGGAGCCCAACAAGGGAAGGCAGCCACCGGCTCTGGGTACTCCCAGCCTCGGCGCTTACCTTGGTGCTAGCCGGGACCTATACGCTAAGGGCCACTTCCGGTTGGTTGGTTGGTTGTATGAGGTTTAATGGCGCAAGAGCCATTATTGGCTAAACTGCGCCAAACGAATGGTAGATAAGCAGGATCACGGTGTTAAAATATATGGTGCAATATGATTGGTTGGTTTGGTTTATTGGCGCAAGAGCCATTTGTTGACTATACTGCGCCAGACAAATGTCATATTCACGTCAATGTAAAAGTCTAAAATCATATTTGAAACAAACGATGTCTAAAAGATCAGTGAAAAATACTCAAATTATTACAAATGGTAGAAATACAATGATTATGGTAGAAGAACAAAACCTAGTCTAAATCAGAGGATAAAATCCAATGGATTTTAAAAATGAAAAAACTTGATTGTGCGGGGTAAAACCAACCAGTGCAGGTAAGGTAACTGAAGTCGTCTGAAAGAAATGCTGACGTTGCAAATTGAACAATGGGCATTCTATCAGAATGTGGGAAACGGATGTGGTGCAATCACAGTTCGGGCACGTAGGAGGCACTTCTCCGAGTAGCAAATGTCGATGTGTAAATCGCGTATGACCAATACGCAGGCGCGTTAAAAGAGTATCCCTTTTCCTGTTATTAAAGGATTTCCAGTCCTGTACTTGGTGCAATATGAAAAGTTGTAGATAGAATTCTAAAATAAATTTGAAATTCATAGTTACATATGAAAAGATAAAATCATGTTGCCAAAAACGAAAAGATGAACGATGAAAAAAGATAAAATATAAGTTTTAAAATATATCAGATGTAAAATATGTTTAAAATATGACATGGTGGGCAAAGACCAAATAAAATTTCAAGGACGAAATCTATATAGAGAAAACGTTAAAATATTAAAGAACAAAACAAGCGATTTTAAATAAAACAATTCAGGGCAGGTCATTTGTTTACAAAAAATTATTTTTAAAGAAAGGCAAACAATGTGCGAAACAGAAGCAATAATGCTATCTGTTTTTGTATTTGTTTGCCTTTTCAGGTTTGGAAGAGGGTGGAGGACTTGTAACTGCAGGCGCGTCTTCCAAGTCCTCTGACATATTATATTCTAAGGCATCCTCCTCTGATAAAGAAGAGGAGCTCATCTCGGCATCCGCATCAGATTCCCGAGATTGCAAAACTGTTTTTTCTAATGGAGGGAGAACAGCCATAGGTGAAAGTTGAGTGTCAACAGAAGTGGGTTTCTTGGTTTCAGAAGGCTTTAATGCAGACTGACGAGCGCAGATATTATCCTTTGTTGGAACAGTGTTAAGAACTTCACAGCGAGAGGAGGTGTAAAATTTTGAGATCTTTTCAGCTTTGGCAATGCTATTATGTGTTTTAGTTGGAGAGATTTTTTTCAGCTTTTTTGTATTTCTAACAAGTTGAAAATCAGTGAAGTCAGGCGAAGCCAAAGCTTCTTCACTGACCGGAGCAACAGATGGAGAGGATAGAATTGGCAAGTTGGTTATTGGAGGAGATGCTCTGGCAATAGAATCAGGTGGTTTAGAACTAGAAATAGAGACATCTGGATTGGTTTGAGTAGATGGAGCAGTGGATTTCTTCACCGCAGAAACGTAACTATTTCCGGGCGTAGGTGACCTAGATTTTATTAGTTTTCTGGCTTCCTGATATGAAATCTGATTTTTTATTTTCGTAGAAATTATTTCTTTCTCCTGTTTCCATGCAAAACAATTCCGAGAAAATGAAGTGTGTTCCCCTTTGCAGTTAACGCACTTCTCTGTACGGGTGCAGTCAGTGCTTTCATGCCCGACTTCTGCACAACGGGCGCATGTTAGTGTCCCGCGGCAAGAAGTTTTGGAATGCCCGAACCGTTGGCACTTGAAACAGCGGAGTGGGTTTCGTATATAAGTCCTAACAGAAAGGCAAATATATCCAGCCTTAATATGTTCAGGTAATTTGTTGGAGTCAAAAGTTAAAATCAGGTGCTTTGTATTGAGGAGTTGGCCATCTCTCCGTATCGTAATACGACGCACATGGATCACTCCTTGACTTTTTAATTCTTCGGTAATTTTTTCCTCCGATTCGTTGAGTAACTCCCCACAGGAAATAACTCCCTTAGACGAGTTCAATGTGGCATGTGGTTTAACAGTAACGGGAATTGTTGACAGAGCTTTTATTTTTGATACGTCTTTGGCTTGCTTCGGGGATTCCACTTCAACAAGAAGGTCACCTGACCGAAGTTTTTTAGTCGATTTTACATGGCCTGCGCTACCTGTAATCGCCTTCTCAACCAAGAAAGGCGATACACCATGAAAAATTTCATTTTTTTTAGAAATTCGCGTGATTACAAAAAATGTTGGAAAACTATTACGCTTAGAAGTATCGATTCGTTGCCCACTGAAGGGACCAGACTTTTTTTTGCCCATACGACATTTGTATAAATTCAGGCCCGACGGCACCGCCCACCACGGAGCCCAACAAGGGAAGGCAGCCACCGGCTCTGGGTATTCCCAGCCTCGGCGCTTACCTTGGTGCTAGCCGGAACCTATACGCTCAGGGTCACCCCCGGGGACAGTGACCACCCTTAACGCCAAGCCCAAGGAGTGACCCCTTCGCTTGATCCCCTTGAGCAGACCAGCCAAATGGCTGCGATACCAGCCGATTGATACACCGGGGACCAAAATGTACCACCCGTCTAATGGGTCGCCACGCACGGCCAACACGTGGGGGTGATTTGCTGTCCATGAGAAGCTAGAAGCAAACAGAGCGGCGACAGCTTCTCATGGAGAGCTCCCTCGCCTACCCTCGAGGGAAGGAAGAAAAAAGCAAAAACTCAAAAGGGAGGCAAAACTGGAAAGGAGATCAGACACTAGGGTACCTCGGGGTCGTGAATCCCGTCACAACTATAGAAGATGTGCCCTTGAGGGGGACCCTCGACTCAAATCTCTCACTATGGCAGAAGCTTGACGCACTCATGTCATTTATTTATCCTGCCATGCAGTTCTCGATGAGGACAGGGCAATTTAAAAAGGAAGATTGGACGCTCCTTGACGAAGCCATCCGTCACGCCGTAAAGGAAGTCCTCTTCCTATCTGAAAGAGCAGCAAACGAATACCTTTACGGGCACACCAAAACTGGGTGTATTGGATTACCAATTTCCGCCGAGGAGTCGGACTTGAACCGGGTGGACTCCGCGTTCAAGCTCCCGACTTCTCATGATGAAATTGTTGCTCAAATTGCCCTTCAGAACTTGAGGAACTCTGTCGCCACAAGGGTACGGATTCAAAACCCAACGGATGATGACCTTTCGGATTTTTCACTGTCCGGGTCACTAGATATTGATGAGGATGACAAACCTCACTCCAACCCGTACTCTAACATCTGGACGACTGCCCGTGTCGCGTCTAGGCGTCAAAAGATCCAGTGGCTCTTCTCAGAAGACCTTCCTCAACTCAAGTTTCAAGATCTGGTCCTCAAGTCCTCATCGAGACGAAAAATCCTTTTCACAATCAGAAATCGACTTCGTCTCGGTCTCAAATATTACAGAATAAGCCCGATCAAGGAAAGGCAATGGAGTGTGTGGCTGAATCACCGATTAGCTCACACTTCATTGCAAATGACCTATATACCCGCTTTTCAGAATATAGGTTCATTCATAGGGCTAGATTGAATCTACTCCCGCTCTGGACTGCCACGGACTGCCATGGAAAGATGGTCCTGTTAAGAGATGCCGACGTTGCACAAAGGCCAACCTGGAGACGCTTCCTCATGTCATAAATCATTGTGAGGTGCACTCCAGGGCTTGGCAACTGCGCCACGATGGAATTCAAAACAGGCTCGTGCATGCGGCAGAGAACAGCTCAGCAGAGATCCTCCCTGTTAACCAGAAAATTGTTAAGGAGTATAACTTGAGACCGGACATTGTCCTAAAAATTGATGGAAAAATCTTCATTCTCGATGTTGTCTGCCCGTTTGAAAATAGGCTAGATAGCTTTGAGAAAGCAAAAGATGAAAAGAGGAGGAAGTACCAAGTACTCGTAGACCACTTTAAGCAACAGAACACAGTTGCCGAGATCATCCCGATCGTAGTGGGTGCGCTTGGCACTTGGGACTCTGAGAACGACAGGTTTTTGACGAAAATTATGTCGAAATCCTACCTAAAGAAGATGAGTAAAATTTGTGTGAGTGAGAATATACGATGGGCTCGTGACATTTATGTTGAGCACGTGACCGGACACAGGCAATTCGACGCCGCGGCAATTGCTAACGACTCATCTTTCCGCCCACAAGAGCCACCTTCTCAAGAGGACCCTCAAGAAATGTTGTATATAATGGTAATGATCAATTCCCAACTGCTGAAGATGCACAAGCTATTCAGAAGTTGTACAAACGCAATAAAAAACGTGCTATCCGTGAGATCCTGAATAGCCAGGGAGACAGATGCATGATCGATGTGCAAACGATCTTCAACTTCTTCTCCACAGCCTGGGGACCTGCCTTGTCCGATCCGACTTACTATTCTGAAGCCGGGGGTGGCAGAGGGGACGTTTTCGCTAGCCCCCCCCCCCCCTCACAGTAAAGGAAGTCTCACTGAAGCTCAAACAGGCGGACAACACCTCGCCTGGCCCAGATCGAATAACATATTTCCACTGGCGCCAAATCGATCCCACAGCTAAAACTCTTGCGACCATCTTTAATCTCTGTATTACTTTCAAGAAAATCCCGAAGACTTGGAAATCCTCAACAACAATTCTAATTCCGAAGACTGGGGATGCCTCTGATCCACGAAACTGGAGGCCAATCTCCCTTACTAACACAATATACAAGCTCTTCACAAAATGTGTCGCAGCTCGGCTCACTGATTGGTGCTCGAGGTACGATGTGTTGAGCCACTGCCAGAAGGGGTTTCTCCCCCACGATGGCGTCCTCGAACATAATTTTGCATTGAAAGATGCCGAGCTCCAAGCGAGGGAAAAACATCACGATATCTGCATAGCGTGGGTTGATGTTTCCAATGCATTCGGGGCACTACCCCATCTTCGATGCACTTCATAATGCGAAAGTCGGTAACCAATTTGTGGAACTTGTGCGCGATATCTACACCAACTCGTCGACTTAAGTTCTCTCTAATGGAACGAAGACGGACGAGATCCACATCCTCAGTGGTGTGAAACAGGGATGCCCGCTCAGCGGCATACTTTTCAATATTGCAATCGACCCCACAATAAGAAGACTACAAGGCGATGCAAGTGAACATAAAGTCCTTGCCTTCGCTGATGATGTCGCCATTCTTACCAGAGATCCCCAGGAACTCCAAGCACAACTTAACCTGATTTCGACCGACTTCGAGCAAATTTCGCTCTCGCTTAATCCGAATAAGTCGGTTTTTTTCCATCTTTCTGGTGCCACCCCTGTTGGAACCAAAGACACCGCATTCTTTATCAATGGTCAAAAGCTCAAAGAATTTGAGAATCATAAGTTCCTAGGAAAACCCGTGGGGTATAACCCTATAACGGACTTTACCAACCTCAACTCTATCCTTGATCTTGGAAAAGCTATCGCGGGGTCGCTTCTTGGCTCCGTGGCAAAGCTTGATGCCCTCAAATGCCTCTTTTACCCAACGATGCAATTCTCTACGCGCACAGGTCAGCATAAAAAGTCCGATTGGGCAAAGATCGACACTGCAATGAGGAGAGCGATCAAGCAAATACTTAATCTCCCAGAAATCGCCTGCAATAAATACCTCTACGGAAACAAAACTGGGATGCATAGGAATGCCCATCGCGGCTGAAGAGAGCGACCTTAACTTGGTCGATTCTGCATTTAAACTACTGACCTCAAGAGACGAAATGACTACTGCTGCTGCCAAAAGTGACTTATTCTCCACCTGCCAGTTCCGAAATAAACGCCAGCCAACAGATGATGATCTTGGAAAATTCATGTCTGGTGAAAGAATTGGGGACTTTGTCGCCCAATCCAACCGCCACTCAAACATTTGGACTCTGGCACGCGCTGCCTCAAGAAGACTCGGTGTCGAATGGACATTCGAAAACCACCACCCGTCAGTTCACTTTCAGGAGCTTACTCTCCGTTCCAGCTCGAGAAGAAAGATTATGTTCTCGATTCGGGATCGCCTGCGCACGGCCAGGACCCAAGCCCTAATTAACGAATATAGTCACCAGGACAAGGTGCTTGACTGCGTGTCAATGTCACCCGCTTCGTCTCATTTCTTTTTCACGGGAGCGTATCAAAATTGGAAACCAGCCAATGATCAGAGGTGCCGGAGGTGCCCTCGATGTGACAAGGAAACACTCCCACATGTCATCTGTCACTGCCTTTAGACGTCCCGTGCATGGACTCCTCGACATAACTCGGTGGTTGTCCGAATTGTCAATGCTGTTAGGCCAAAGGCCCAGATTCTCTACGAGAATCAGCGCATTCCTGGATTCACTTGCCGTCCTGATCTAGTCATCAGCTATAAAAATGTGATATATATTGTTGATGCTACGGTCGCATTTGAAAACAGGCGTGAAGCCTTTGATCAAGCACGCGAAAGGAAGTTCACTACCAATGCTCACTTGATCGACCACTTTAAAACTCCTTCGAATTCTGTACAAATTGTTCCGATTGCTGTGGGCGCTCTTGGATCATGGGACCCACGGAACGAAGCATTCCTTAAGAAGTTCTGCTCGAACTCGTATATAAAGTTAATGGCCAAACTCTATTGCAGCGACGTGTTGCGTTGGTCACGAGATATCTACATCGAGCATTTGAGCGGCATCAGGCAATATGATCCTACCTAACTTACGAATGATCATAGTCGCCCTGAAGAAATCGAAGCCGAAAACCCCGAACTCCTCTCCTTCGCTCGCCCAAATCCTCGTAGCCGTGATCAGGAAGAAAACCAAGAACAAGAACTAGAACAAGAACTTAGACAAGAACTAGGATCCGCCAATGGCAATCACAACCAAGCCAACCCCGTAGAAGACGTTGAACAAAACTAAAGTCCAGGACTTTAAAAAAAATGATTTCCATTTATACTTATATTTCCACTATGTTTATTTTCTGTTATGTTTGTTGCCTTTAGTTGTTAGTTTCTTGTATTTTTAATAAAAAAACTGTTGGTTTCCGACTATGTTCGGTTTTTCGCTTCTGTAAAGAGGTGGTCGTTGCATATGTACCCAGTCTGTACTGATGTGCACGCAAGGACTCGTCATAAATTAAGTCCCACCTGAATGGATCGCTGTAAGCGGACCTCCACGTTCGCGTGGCCTCTAGCTTCACACCGATCAACACGGCACTTAGCCTATCTCATGACTGCGCCAAAACATTCAGGTGGACAAACTGAATGTTCCTCAAGCATCTGTGATGGATAATGAGCCTGTTTCTGAAGTGGTCTCCACTCCTGACGCCGTGCCTCAAGCTCCTACTCCTGATGTGACGCCTGTCGGCAATGAGCGAGAAGTCTCAAGTCGAATTTCCTTCTCTGCCTGCCTCGGTTTCGCCAAGTAGGGTTGCGACACCCACTCTCTGGGACTTTATCCAAGAAATTGACCCAAGTATGATCGACTCCGCCAACGATCTCCACCCTGAAGGTCTAAAGCCTGGGCCTCCTGCACCTACGCCGATTTCCTTTGCTGACGTTGCCACCAATGCTTTGGTCAATTCTGACCACAATTCTTGCGAGACTTGCAAGATGCCATTTTCCTCCGATACCACCCTGGCTCAGCACATCTTTGATGCTCATGCTTATGAAGATGTTGCCTCTCTTGAAACGAAGACCACTCCTCAAGTGAAGAATCCTGTGAAGAGTCGGCCCACGTGGCTACTCTGCGATGCCTGCCAAGTTCGATTTGCGTCCGTGCGGGGATTGGATGCTCACGAGTGCACTGGTCCACATCCCACCTTCTGTGGCGTGTTCACTGCCTCCAACAGAAAGCTCCCTCATCCTGAGAAGATGTGCCCCTGAGGGGAAAATATATTCTGGAAAAGGATGGATGAAAAACTGTTGCGCCCAAGAAAGTGGCACCTCCTGATGTAAAGACCACCGCCGCCAAAGATCCGCCTCCTAAGAAGAAGGCTGAGAAAGGCCCTGGTAAGAAGTCGGTTAACGCGTCCAAGAAAACTCCTGCCTCTGTTAAGAGCAAGAAGCAAAAGCCAAATGTTGCCCTTCCGGTAAGAATGCGGCTTCTGGTAAGTATGCTAATCATAACAATGTAAAAACTAATACGATTACTCTTCCCTCTAGGGATCCACTGCCTGACCTCTCCATGCCAACTGCGCCGGTTTCGAGTCAAGTTGCCTCCACGGGCGCTGCTGTCCTCCCCAGGAATGTCAAGCGACTCAAGCATCCTCAACCTCTCAAAGCTGTCGTGACTGATGGATCGCTTGATTGCCAATTCTGCGAGTACCGTGCGCCGTCCGCTAAGGCCCTTCGAGTTCACTTGATTCAGGTTCACCGAATCCAAGAACAGCAGCGTCACAGGCCAACTTCCCAGGACCCGGGTCTGCCAATTCTGAGCGACCGCCACCCCCACCTGCTGTGCCTCTTCCGAATACCCCTGGACAGAGTTTGGATGAAGCTGGAGAACCTGTCTCCGATGGCGAGACAGAAAACTTCACGCAGGAGAATCACGCTGATTTCATGGTTGACGCTTACGGTCTCACTACCATTCTTAGGCCTTTCGCCTCTGAAAGTGGTGAGGACTCAGAGGTAAGTATTGATGTAAACAATGACACTAATCCTTCCTCTCTCGTTACAGGTACCTGCCCTAATGACAGTTGCAGGTTGGTTGGTTGGTTGGTTGAGGTTTAATGGCGCAAGAGCCATTTTTGGCTAAACTGCGCCAAACGTATGGTAGATAAGCAGGATCACGGTGATAAAATATATGGTGTTATATTAAAAGATGTAGATAAAATTCTAAAATAAATTTGAAATTCATAGTTGCATATGAAAAGAAAAAATCATGTTACCAAAAATGGATAGATGAAGGATGAAAAGAGATAAAAAATGCAAGCTTTAAAATATACCAGATGTAAAATATGTCAAAAAATATCACATGGTGGGCCAAATAAAAGTCCAAGGACGAAATCTATACAGAGAAAATGTTTAAAATATTAAAGAACTAAACAAGTTAGTTTAAAGAAAATAATTCAGCGTAGGTCGTTTGTTTTTAAAATATTTTTTTTAAAAAAAAAGCAAACAATGTGCAAAACAGAAGCAATAATGCTACCTGTTTTTGTATTTGTCTCCTTTTTGTGGTTTGGAAGAGGGTGGAGGACTGTTAACTGCAGGTGAGTCTTCCAAATCCTCCGACATGTCATATTCCAAGGCATCCTCTTCTGATAAAGAGCTCATCTCGGCATCCGCATCAGATTCCCGAGATTGCAAAACTGTTCTTTCTAATGGAGGGAGAACCGCCATTGGTAGAAGCTCAGTGTCTACAGAAGTAGGTTTAGGGGTTGCTAAAGGTTTCAATACAGACTGATGGGTAGATATGTTATTCTTTGCTGGAACAGGGTTTTTAACTTCACGGTGAGAGGTCGTGTAAAATTTTGAGATCTTTTCTGCTTTGGCGATGGTATTATTTGTTTTATTAGGCGAGTTCTTTTTGAACTTTTTTCTGCTTTTAACCAATGTAAAATCGGTTAAGTCAGGCGAGGCCAAAGTTTCTTCAATGACCGGAGAAACAGATGGAGAGAAGGAAATCAGCAAATTTGTAATTAGAGGAGATGCTCTTGCAATAGAATCAGGTGGTTTAGAATGAGAAATAGAGATATCGGGATTGTTTTGGACGGATGGTGCAGAAAATGATTTTTTTGCTACAGAAACATAACTATTTCCGGGTGTAGGAGTTTGTGATTTTACAAGTTTTCTTGCTTCTTGGTAAGATATCTGCTTTTTTATTTTTGTGGAAATTATTTCTTTTTCTTGTTTCCAGGCAGAACAGTTTCGAGAAAACGAAGTGTGTTCCCCCTTACAGTTAACACACTTCTCTGCACGGGTGCAATCAGTACTTTCATGCCCGACTTCTGCACAACGGGCGCAGGTGAGTGTCCCTCGGCATGAAGTTTTCGAATGTCCGAAACGTTGGCACTGGAAACAGCGGAGTGGGTTGGGTATATATGTCCTGACAGAAAGGCGCATATATCCTGCCTTAATATTTTCTGGTAATTTGGCGGAGTCAAAAGTGAGTATTAGGTGCTTCGTATTTAGGAGCTGGCCATCCCTCCGTATTGATATACGCCGTACATGGCTCACCCCCTGACCTTGCAATTCTTTAAGGATTTCGTCTGTAGAAACATTAAGCAATTCTCCGCAGGTGATAACTCCCATGGAGGAATTCAAAGTTGCAAGTGGCGAGACAGTTACAGGAATGTTGGAAAATGTTTGCACTTTCACTATTTGTTGCGATTGCTTCCGAGATTGAACTTCGACCAGAAGGTCGCCAGATCGAAGTTTTTTCGTGCATTTTACTTCACCTATATTACTGACAATTGCTTTTTCAACTAGGAAAGGTGACACGGAATGAAATGTTTCATTACTGCTAGATATTCTTTTAATCAGAAAAAACGTTGGAAAATGTGATGCTCTTGAAGTGTTCGATATAATTTGTTGCCCACTAAAGGGACCAGATTTCTTTTTACCCACATGATATTGATGGGGATTCAGGCCCGACGGCACCGCCCACAACGGAAGGCAGCCACCGGCTCTGGAATATTCCCAGCCTCGGCGCTTACCTTGGTGCTAGTCGGAACCTATACGCTCAGGGTCACCCCCGGGGACTTAACGCCAAGCCCAAGGAGTGACCGCTTCGCTTGATCCCCTTGAGCAGACCAGCCAAGTGGCTGGAGTACCGGCCGATTGATACACCGGGGGCCGAAATGTACCACCCGTCTAATGGGTCGCCACGCACGACCAACACGTGGGGGTAATTTGCTGTCCATGAGAAGCTGGAAGCAAACAGAGCGGCAACAGCTTCTCATGGAGAGCCCCCTCGCCTACCCTCGAGGGAAGGAAGAAAAAGCAGAAACTCAAAAGGAAGGCTAAAACTCGAAAGGAGAGCAGACACTAGGGTACCTCGGGGTCGTGAATCCCGTCACACCTAAAGATGTGCCCCTGAGGGGGACAGTTGCAGGATCGGCTTCATCCGTTGCCTTCGCTATCCAGGCCGTACATCTCCCTCTGCGAAAACCCCGTGACGTCACAGAAGACGATGGGGAAAGTGTAGAACCTTGTAGAAGATTCCGAAGCTAGTCGCCATTATCGCCTGTCTCGTGTGGACGTGCGTGAATAATTGCTGCGTTAAGTTGGTTTTTATTTTATTGGCGCTAGAGCCATTTTCGGCCATGTTGCTGCGTTAAGAAAGATCTTAATGCAGACAGATTTAATACGCCTAGCCCCTGCTGTGTCCCCGGATGTAGAAGCAATTATAAGAAACCTAAGAATGTGTGTGTTTTCCTTTCCTCGCAACGAAAATCTGAAATAAAGTTGGATAACTGCTATTAAACGATAAGACTTCAACCCAACTAAACATAGCAGAGTAAGTCAGCTTTCTTTTCTGTAACTTTTATTTAATTTACCTTTTTATGTTGAAAAATTTGTAATTAACTATAATTTACATTTATTATTTTGCACATTTGTTTGCATGATTAACTACTTACTCATAATACTTCCCAATTCTTTGCTGATGTTTTCCCGATTTAACTTGTATTTTTGTTTGCTTATCAAGCTTATATAATTTTGTATTCCTTATTAGTATTCAAAATTTGATCTATTTCTTGATTTACTTTTTTATATCTATTTATGTGGGGAAAAATCTGAAGTAATACTTAATTTTGTTCCACTTATGTAGATCTGAATAAACCACTTTCCAATTAAAGATGTCATTACAACTGTGAAAGCATTTAATGAAAGAACTGGCGAACTTGTACAAGCACCACTGGAAAATAAAAGGTAATTTTTTTTAAAAAAAAAATTATTCTGCTTGTGGTTAGCATTTATCAGAAAAATGTTATGAATAACTTCAGATGATAATTTATTGTTATATTCTTATATAAAAATGTAAGTGTAAAATTCAGATGTATGGAAGAATGTTTTCTTACAGGGACAAATTACTATCGTTTCTAATACCATTGCATCTTGTTAGTCATTATATAAATTTTAATCTAATATATCAAGTTATTATATGCTTCAGAAGAATTTAATCAATGTAATAATAGTTTTTAAAAGTAAAATTACATGAACCATCAAGTTACCTATAAAACATCTAGGATCGTTCATAATATTTAAATTAATTTTTATTCAAATTACCTTGAGTATTTGTTAGAAATCATCTTATTAAAAATTATTAATATATAAACATTTCATTTATATAATATTTAAGCTTTTAAAAATAGTTGTGAACAAAAGTCATTGTTTCTGAATCACTTTTTTATGTCTTGTAAAAGATGCTTACAGTTCATATAAAATTGGTTGGTTGTGTTGGGTCTTTTGGCGCAAGAGCCATGAAGTTGACCATATTGCGCCATAAAAAATGCAAAATCATGTCAAGTCATATAAAATTGGAGTATGGTGGTAGTATTTATTTTAGAAACATATATAACTTGGTATTGAATTTTTACTTCGCAATGGACATTTCTTTGTTTAAGATCGCTTGTTTATTACTGAACATTTCTTGCATTTAGTTCTCATGTAACTAAAGTTTTCAGTGTAAATATCAATAAAATGTTTTCTATAGTAAAATGCTTTAAGGAATTTCAAACTTTTTTTTCTCCCTAGGCTTGTTCCAGGGGCAATACCATCGTTATTGCCTGATCTTCCAAAATACTTCTGTTCAGAACCTACAATGTCACGTGAAAATCCACTTGATAGAGCGACAAGAAAAGAAATGGAGCAACTGAAAGCAGCAATAAATAAAAGTACTGACGAGCTAGAAGAAAACGCCCAATTACAGAAAATAGAATCTTATAAGGATTTAATCAATAAATTTGAAACTTTTTATTGTGATGATTTTCTTGAAGTGGTACAGAAAAACCAATTAATGTTTTAACGTTTAGATACTTTGCGAACACCTAAGGTAAGTCATTCTCTGTTAATTTCTTCTAAGTTAGAAGCTCGAGTATATATTGGAGATCAGGAAATAAACAAATTGGGTAATTTTTCATTTCCACTAATTATAGCCAGTTATAGCAGTTTTGGATAATGTTAAAAATGTCAGTTGTGACTTAAAAGAAAAAGTAGATATAAAGGTACTTTACAGTTAATTTGTGACCTTTTAAAAACCCTGGTAAACACTTCTGATGTCAATTCAGAAGCAGTTAATTTTTTGATTTTCTTGAAAGTAATAAATCTGCACGCAGGTATTCATCAGATATTATACCATAGCACCATCTGCTTATAGATTTTTAAAACACAGTGGATATTTGGTTTTGCCTCATCCAAATACTATAAATCATGTATGCACAAAATATAGTGTAAGCCCACGATTAGAACAACTGGACTCTTACTTTTTATCGTACATAAAACAAAAATTTAAATATTTGGAAGAAAAGGATAAAGTTGTCATTCTGATGTTTCATGAAGTGCACATAAAAGAGTATTTTGATTATAAAGGCGGTTCTATATTTGGCATGTCATATGATTCAGAAACTTCTGCTTCTAGTGCCCAAGTTTTCATGGTAAAAAGTATTGTATTCAGTAAAGTATTATTCAGCAGGTTGCCAATATAACATTTCAACGCAACTCTTTGAGTGTGAAAAAAAACTAAGAATTGGATTTTTGTTAGTTATCAATTCCTAGAAAATGATTTGGTACTAATGAAATTACAAACTTTGATACTGATGATACCTTTTCGGATTATGATCCTAGCTCTTCAAATGTTTTCTCTCGACTCAAAGTTGAACTAGATATTTCAAATTTGGTAGAGAGCCTTCCTGTCTTAATGTATCTGGCAGGGTACTGCATTTTTTCTGTTTTGAAAAAAACTATATGCAAATCGTACAGATACTTGCACCAGTTAAGAGAAAGAGGTGGAATTGTCTGCAGCCCACAGCTAATTAAAAAGTTTGGATATAGGGAAACTTTCTTTCCCCAAAAAACATATATTAAATGCTGTTCTTTTAAATTATGCAGTCATTAAAAAAATATGCTCTTTATACGAGCCTGAATTTCATAAACTTAACGATAAAAGGAGAATAGTTGCTAGCACTACATATAATATTTTGGAAGAAAAAGAATTTTGTGACAATAGTGGGGTATGTGATGAAGGACATCTGTTTAATTTAATTATCTGGAAGGTAGTTTGGTGTTCAACCAATATATTTTTAATTAATTATGCGAAGAAAAAAAATGATAATTTAATAGAAGCTTTAGTTAAGAAAAAAAAATTTAGCTGCAAAGAGAGCTGAAAAAAGAAAAGAAAAAAGGCTAGGAATTCAAAATACTAAAAAGTGTAAAACTGCTACAAATACTTAATTTAATGTTAAAAAATTCTAGTATAGCAGGTGAGATCAGTTTGAATTAAACTTTTAACATAATTTGCTATTTTAATATTATCATCCAATGCTAAACAAAACACTTTACTTTCTATTTGTGCGATTGTTAATCAAAATAAAGTTTACGAACAAAAATAACGTTTCTACTTATTTGTGCTGAAATCTAATATATAAAATTCTCGTGTCGCGGTGTTTGTGGTTAAACTCCTCCGAAACGGCTTTCCCGATTCTCATGAAATTTTGTGTGCATATTGGGTAGGTCTGAGAACCGGACAACATCTATTTTTCATCCCCCTAAATGTTAAGGGTAATCCACCCCTAAATTTTTTTTTTTCAATTTTAGATAAATTTTTTTATGATACAGCATTAGTAAATACATATAACCCTGAATTTATCACCGGTCGAATCAACGATCAATCGATCAGTTATCCCCGCTAGATGTCTACCTGGGTCACCTCTCATCCAGCAAACATCACGGAGTAGGGATGAGAAGGAAGGCGGTCTCCTGTCTTACTCAATATACAGTTTCGTAGCAGTGACTTATACGTATTATTTTAATTTTTCTGTGCATCTATTACGTTAAATTCATATAAATAAACACGTGTTGCGTACCTGTATATATTGTACTTAACGCTTTTTGAAAATAGTTTTAAATATACCTTTTTCATTATTGTGAAAGGTAAGTCAAATAATAAACAAATGAATACAATATAATAATAGTAATAATAATAATAATAATAATAAATATCATACATATATTAAGTCACTGTTTTTTACCAATACTCTGATGGAAGGATTTATTAACTATTAATATTTTAATTTCTTTGAAGACAACTTTAATAAATATTTTTTTACATTCAATAAATATTTATTAATAGTTAATGTAACATTAAATAAATCGTATTTAATAAATAATTTATTAACTATTATTAAATATTCATTACATCCTATGATGTTGAATAATTATTTATTAACAGTTGATAAAGCTTATCAAATAAAAAAAAATCTTGCTATCTGTGTAAGTATTTTAACTTCATTTATTTATATTACAGTCAGCAATGCCAAAAAGACGTAAAGGGGCCAATTTGAGTCGTAGAACAACCAATTCAACAGTCATGCGAGATATACGAGCACGAAGGTCTGGCGAACAAATCCAACAAAATAATACAGATGTGCGTGCAAGCATGGCGCAGTTACGTGAATCACTATCGCAAGAGGCGCGAGATGAACGAAATCAACAAAGACAATTAGAACGAAGAGAAACGCGCAGATTCATAGTAAACAGACGTAGAGGCATTGACCAACAACTTCTTCGAGCATTTACATCAGATTCATTTCTTCGACTAGCATTCCAATATGAGCCTGATGTTGAATATTACGCTCATTCCAAAGTGGTTATTGGTTCTTTGGACAAGGAATGCCCGCATTGTCATGCACTTAAATTTAAAAATGAGCCAGTTGGGATGTGTTGCTCATCAGGAAAAGTACAACTAACCGAAATTGAAACACCACCTGAACCATTACACGGTTTACTTATCGGAACAGATCCAGATTCTAGCCTTTTCCTAAAATCAATTCGCACATTCAATTCATGTTTTCAAATGACGTCGTTTGGAGCAACAGAAATAGTTAACAATATTGCTGCAAACGGTCAACAATTTAATTCCACGTTCAAAATCAAAGGCCAAATTTATCACAAAGCTGCCAATGCCAAACGAATCTCATAAATTTTTACAAATTTACTTTATGGGTGGCGAAGACTCCGAACGTGCACTCGCCAATCGCGTGGATGCACGTTGCGATTACCACAATCTCAATTCACCTTTTGCCAGGCGTATCGTCACCGACCTGGACGCTCTGTTAAATGAGCATAATGAATTGTTGAAATTATTCAAATCACACATGCACAAACTACAAAGTGACAATCATGCTATTGTCATCAATCCTGATAGAACACCAGCTGGAGAGCATGTACGTAGATTCAACGCACCTGTTGTTGACGACGTTGCTGGAATCATGGTTGGTGACCGTACAGCTACGCGACAAATCGTGATTCGAAGAAGAAATAATAACCTTCAATTCATTAGTGATACCCACCGTTCTTATGACGCTCTCCAATATTCACTAATTTTCTGGAAGGGACAAGACGGATATTGCGTAAACATTAAACAACGAGATCCCGTAACAGGTAATTCATTCATTATTAAAAACATAATTAATTATTATTGTAGAATCTTCAATTAATTCAATGATATATTATTACAGGAGCCGAAACAAATAAGAACGTTAGCTCGAAGGATTTTTATTCATATCGTTTGATGATTAGAAGCGGCCGAGACAATATCATTTTACGATGTCGTGAGCTAAGCCAACAATTTATGGTCGACATGTATGTGAAGATAGAGAGTGAACGACTACGATACTTGCGATATAATCAACAGAAGCTGCGTGTGGAAGAATATATTCACCTGCGAGATGCTATTGCGAAAAACGCTGACACTGCCGAAATTGGTAACTGTTATCTTACCATCATCGTATGTAGGTAGTCCACGTCACATGCAAGAGTACATACAGGATGCTATGACTTTCGTGCGTGAATATGGACGACCGTGTCTTTTTATTACTTTTACATGTAATCCAAAATGGCAGGAAATTACATCATTACTATTACCAGGACAAAATGCAATACATCGTCATGACATTACAGCACGTGTGTTTAAACAAAAATTAAAGTCTTTAATCAGCTTTATTACGAAGTTGCATGTATTTGGTCCCACACGTTGTTGGATGTATTCAGTTGAGTGGCAAAAGCGTGGATTACCTCATGCTCACATTTTAATTTGGTTCGTCGACAAAATACGTGCTGAAGACATCGATAGTTTAATTTCTGCAGAGATTCCAGATCCATCTACTGATCAATTACTATTTGATATTGCTACTACAAACATGATTCATGGTCCGTGCGGAATTCTGAATCGTTCATCACCTTGCATGGTAGACGGAAAATGTACTAAGCGTTTTCCTAAAGATTTCATAAACGATACGGTAACACATATTGACGGATATCCAATATATCGTCGAAGAAGTACTGAAAATGGCGGACAATCGCTCATTAAAACTATCAGTAACGCAGACATCGACATTGACAATCGTTGGGTGGTACCATATTCACCTCTGCTCAGCAAAACATTCAATGCTCATATTAATGTTGAGTCATGCAGTTCGGTGAAGAGTATCAAATATATTTGCAAATATGTTAATAAAGGAAGTGATATGGCTGTATTTAGAATTGAAAATACTAATGTCAATGCTCCTCCGTTGAATGAAAATGATGAAATTACGAATTACCAAATTGGCCGGTATATCAGTTCCAATGAAGCTGTCTGGCGTATTTTTGGTTTCCAAATTCATGAAACAGATCCAGCAGTTATCCATTTAGCTGTCCATCTTGAAAACGGCCAGCGCGTATATTTCACGGACGATACAGCGCTTGATCGTGCTATAAATCCACCAAAAACCACGCTCACTGAATTTTTTGAACTGTGCAATCGTGCGGATGCGTTTGGTGCCTTCGCACAAACACTGCTCTATTCTGAAGTTCCGCGATATTTTACATGGGCTCAATCGAAAAAATGGATGCCCCGCAAGAAAGGGACACCAGTTGATGCGTGCCCCGGTTTATTTAAATCAAATAATTTGGGACGTGTATATACAGTCAATCCAAGGCAGACTGAGTGTTTTTATCTGCGACTGCTGTTGGTTAATGTCACCGGACCATTGTCATTTCAAGATATACGCAAGGTAGATGGACAACAGTATCCAACGTATAAAGATGCATGCCTTGCACTAGGCTTACTAGAAGATGACAATCAATGGGACAGTATGATTGCTGAAGCAGCATTAAACTGCACAGGAACACAAATTCGTCTACTATTTGCTATAGTATTGACTACATGTTTCCCGGCCCGAGCGCAAATATTGTGGGATAATCACAAAGATTCAATGACTGATGACATTTTGTATCGATATCGTACAAGGTACAACGATCTAACGATATCATTCAGTGATCCAATGTACAATGAATCATTGATTGCTATCGAGGATCTTTGCATTGCTATTGCGAATTTACCAATCAGTCATTTCGGTATGAGTTCACCGAATCGAAGTGCATCTGATTTACTCAACACAGATATGAATCGTGAACTGCAGTACAATACTGTGGAAATGGCAGGCATTGTTAGTCGCAATGTTCCATTACTAAATGATGAACAAAAAATTATTTACGACCGCATTATGCTGGCAGTTTCGGCAGGAGAAGGATTCTTTTTTTTGGATGCACCAGGTGGAACTGGCAAAACGTTCCTTATTTCGCTACTTCTTGCCGAGATACGATCAAAAAATGGCATCGCATTGGCCGTTGCATCTTCTGGCATTGCAGCAACTTTATTAGATGGAGGCAGAACAGCTCATTCAGCATTTAAGCTGCCATTGAACATCCAAAATAATCCAGATGCAGTGTGCAAGATAAAAAAACAATCGTCTATGGCCACAGTGCTGAAACAATGTAAAATTATTATCTGGGATGAATGCACTATGGCACACAAACATTCGCTTGAGGCATTGGATAGGACATTAAAGGATATAAAAAACAACGATAAATTATTTGGCGGCACTTTGTTACTCCTTTCAGGTGATTTCAGGCAAACACTTCCTGTTATTCCACGTTCAACGTACGCTGATGAAATCAACGCTTGCTTAAAATCATCGCGACTATGGCGTAATGTTGAAAAAGTACAACTGACGGTGAACATGCGCGTTCAAATGCTTCAGGATCCATCCGCCGAAACATTCTCTAAACAACTGTTAGATATTGGCGATGGGAAAGTTGCTGTACATGAAAATACTGGATGCATTAAATTACAGACGGACTTCTGCACAATCATCGACTCGCAAAATACTCTCATCGATCGAATATTTCCCGCCGTACACACACAATATGTAAATCATAAGTGGCTGGCAGAAAGAGCGATTTTGGCAAGTAAAAATGTGGACGTCAATGGATTAAATTTAAAGATACAACAGTTGTTACCTGGGGACTTGATGTCATATAAATCTATCGATGCAGTTTGTGATACCAACGAGACTGTGAATTATCCAATTGAGTTTTTAAATTCGTTGGATTTGCAAGGCATGCCACCACACAATTTACAACTGAAAGTTGGATCACCGATTATTCTCCTTCGTAACTTAAACCCACCACGGCTATGTAATGGCACACGATTAGTCATTAAAACATTAATGAAAAACGTTATAGAAGCCATCATCTTGAATGGCAAGTTTCAAGGCCAAAATGTGTTGCTGCCACGAATCCCTATGATTCCGACAGATGTGCCAATTGAATTCAAACGCACTCAATTTCCAATTAGATTGGCATTCGCTATGACGATCAATAAGTCACAAGGCCAGACATTGTATGTGGCTTAGATTTGGAAACACCATGCTTTTCCCATGGACAACTATATGTGGCATGTTCTCGCGTGGGAAAACCATCCAGTTTGTTTGTGTTGGCTAAAGACGGACTAACTAAGAATATTGTACACTCTATTGCGCTAAGAGATTAATTTTTTTTTTTTCAACTGCCATAATTGATAGTTACAATATGAATAATTATTTTTGATATTTAGATAACTAGCAAGAATTGTAATTTAAAATATATTCTCTACATTAATAAACATTAATTTATTACCCTACATAAAGCATTCTTTTATTGTTTATAACGCTTTCGATTATAAGTACATCCTCGAACACTTATAGTAGATAATTATTTTTATTGACCTAAAAAAATGTTTCCTACAAATAATATACATGGCAAAACAACGTTTGCCGGGTCAGCTAGTAAAATATATTTTTATTCTAACTGTGTGTTTCTTTCGCTGTGTCTGTTTTGTTTATGAAATATCTTTAAAATACTACAACACAATTTTATTGATAGTATAAAATTAGCTCAATATCACTTAAATAAATTATTACTTCATACATTTGAAAGCTAGTATAGTAAATAAATTGTCAATATATTAAAATGAACTATCAACTATTAAATGTAAAAAATTTGATTTTTGAATTAAAATAGCAAATGAGGTAGGGTGAAAAATACATATTATTTGTGTTTAACTTCACAGTTGAATAAATTTTAATTAATTTTTAAAATTAAAATGACAGAAAAAAATTCACTTGTGCTGAAATAAAATAAATTTTGATTCTGTTTCTTTCTCTGTGTCTGTTTTTGTATATGAAATATCTTTATAATACTGAAATGCAATTTTCGTATAAGCTGTAGAAAAGATCCACAGCAATCAAATATATGAAAATTAAATTCTTTATATATTGTAGAAAAAGATTTAAATTAAATACCATTTTAAATTATTCACTTTCTAATTAAGTGTTCGGAAATGACATAATGAGCACTTTTTCGAAAGTGAATAAAAAAAACACATTTGTAAACATCACGATAAGGTGTGAAAGCCGAATTCGGTTCTCGGCGATCGTCTATAGTCTTCAGTGACGTCACAAACAAGATGCGAGGCCTAGATAGCGAAGGCAACGCTACAGCTACACCTTTTGTTTCCTCTCTCGGACAAAATATTCTGTCCTGAAATCGACTGCAACACCAGCTACGTCGGCCACCCATGGTCTTCCGCCAAGAACTCCATCAAACACCACCTGCGTACCAAGCACTGCATCTTAATTGAGAGCTCTGTCTTCTGGTGCTTCGTCTGTCAACGCATTCATTGCAGTCCAGCTGAGCATGCCTGCCTCCAAGGTCAGACTGTTACAACCAGCCAAGCCGCTGATGAGTTTCGGCGCGACCGGTGCAGCTTCTCGTGTGGCACTCAAGTCGGCCTCAACCACCACTTGAAGTCGCACAGAAGGAATGATGCTAAAGCCAACGAGCCTGGACGGAATCTCCCCAGGGCTTCCAGACAAAGAAGAGCAAGTCCCACAGAATGCGCACAAATCTGATTTTTATATTATTTCTTTTACTCTTGCAATTGTTGCAAGGGTAAAATAAATATTAATGAAGTTTGGCTATTGTAAATGCTAATAATACATTTTAATAAGAAATCATTAATAAAACTTAACAGATTAAATAACAAAAACAAATATTTGATATATATTTAATTTAAACTGCAGCATTAAAACATTTACAAACACAAACTTTAAAATATTTTGGCAAAAGAAAAGATGACAGCTTTACTATAATAGACTTATGGTGTAAGGTGGTGAAAAGGAATAGCAAAGGAGTATGGTTTTGTGGCGCAAGAGCCATAAATTTGACCATGCTGCACCAAACTGGGAGGAGAAAAGAACAATCTCTGACATGCAGATTTCATGTTGAGACAAGCATTTAGTATCCTGTACTTGTCACTGTTTGTTTAGTCTGAGCTGTGTAGCAATCAAGTAATGATTACTTTAACTGTGTTTTCTTTCTTGATTATTGAGTTTGGTTTTGTGTAGCAAGAGCCATAGATTTGACCATGCTGCGCCAAACTATATAGAGATTCGTCAAAATAAAAGTATGTAATTAATATTTAAAAAAAACAATGGTAAGAAAATACAAAAAGGAGCACTGTTTAAATATGTGGATAAAAACCAATTGACTGCAAAAAAGCAAAAAGGTTCACATGTGGAGCCTTGCCAGGCAAGAGATAAATCAACAGAATTGGCCCTAAAAAAATTTAAACGTTGCGAGTTAAAATTCGGACATTCAGACAGTATGTGTTGGACTGACATACTGCAATTGCATTGGGAACACATTGGTGCCTGTTCTCCGAATAGTAGATGGCGATGGGTATATCGAGTGTGACCCACTCGCAGTCTTGTGAGAAGCATATCCGCTTTCCTCTTGATTATTAGTACAAAAGTTACTGGAGTACATAATTTTTATTTCAGTGATACTTTAATTTTGTTTCTTTTCAAATTTCATGTAGTAGTAATATTTCAGACTTGTAGTTTATTATTGAAGTAGATCTTTTTTGGAATGTGGGTCTGACAGTGTATGCAAGGTAGGGACATTGTTATCTTCTTGCTTTGATAAGGGTTTAACTACAAAAAAAAGAGATTTATTATTAATGAAGAATTAGATGATGAACAATTAGATTATTAATTTGGAGAACAGGTTTCCAGAATTATAACAAAGAAGATACCATTTGCTCTCATCACTTGTACTGCTATTTGACTTACTTTGAACAAAGACAAAAATCCTGCTGTGACCCTTATAAAAGGCACTTGAAACCTATAACCAACAAAAGAGAAACATAACTTCGGAAAAAGCAAAAGATTACAAAGAAAAAAACATACATTTGATAACCTGGACACCCTTTGTGTAGCAACTGCCGTAAAACACTATCTGACGAAAATGAAACAAAAGACGAGAGAATTGCAGAAAGTGGTGAAGATACAGATTGAGAAAAATTTTGATTTAACATTAGCTTCAAGATTAATAGAAAAAGACAAGATGAATGAATCTTGAACAATATATGTCTCACCTGGTCAGGCAAAAGAGTTGCCACTGAATTCAATATCACAGAATATATGGCTCGTAAAGCTCAGGACTTAACACTTGAAAAAAGGATCCTGGCTATTCCAGGTTCACGAATAGTAAATAAAATTTCTCAAGTAATGGAAACTGGTAATTTTTAAAAAAGAAGATGATGCCAAATTTCAAAGATAGAAAAAGCGTTAAGAAAAATGAATATAAACAAAAACGATTTGTGTAATTTAAAAGAATTATACTTTGCATTTAAACAAAAATATCCCAAATTAAAAATTGGGTTTTCAACATTTTGCTGTTTGCATCCAAAATGGTGCATTTTAACTGGTTCCCCTGGTACACAATGCAGTATGTGTCTCTGCAATTCATCAAAATGTTTATTTGTTAACCTCTGCACTCACAAAGAAGCAATTCACCAGCTCAAGGATAAAATTGTTTGCAGCAGAGACAATACAGCTTGTATGTTGCATTGTTGCACCGACTGTCCCAACAATAGCGAGTCACTCAAAAATTACTTAAGTGATTTGTTAAAAGATTAAGATGATAATGAAGAAATCCAATTCTCGTAATGGATTAATGATGGTCGGATGAAGCTTCAAACAATGACTTTACCTGTTGAATTCATAGAGTTGGCAACAAAAAATAGCTCTTATACCTCATTCTTACATATCTAAAATTCTAAGTTCATATCTTAAAACGAGAAAAGAAAATTTAAAAGATGGTGAATGTTTAATCTTAATGGATTTTGCAGAAAATTACAATTATGTACAACAAAATGAAGTACAATCATACCATTGGAGTCATTTAAGCTGTTCATTACAACCTACTGTAATTTTCAGCAGAACCTCTAATGGACTGAAAGACACTCCTTTGTGTTTCATATCTTTTATTAAAACTCAATTTCCACACATAAACAGAATAGAGTATTTTACAGATGGATGTAGATCTCAATACAAAAAATTTAAGAGCATTATGAATTTGTGTGATCACAAAACAGATGTTCAGATGGATGCTTGTTAGTCTTTCCATGCTACAAGTTATAGAAAAACAGTTTGTGATGGAATCTGCAGAACTGTGAAAAGAACAGTTACAAAGAAAAATCTTCAGAGTGTTTACCAATCGACAAAAATTACAAATGCCCAACAAATGTACTTGTATTGTTGAGGTATGTTTTCTAAGATATCTTTCGTTTTTCTAAGTGAACTAGAAATTCAAAATTGTAGAAATAAACTTAAGGAACTGTTTTCTAAGGGCAAAACAATTACAGGGACAAGAAGTTTCCATTTTTTTCAGTCCTTCATCAACTGATGATGATGATGATGCGATTATACCTGGCGCAAGATCCTTTTAAGGATAAGCTGCGCAGAAACAAGGTTTCAGTTCAAAATCTTGTCTTCAGTTAATAAAGTTTCAAATCAAATCAACAGTTTTGCTAAGAACTAGTAAAGTAAAGGTAAAATTAAAAATTCATGTCATTAAAAAAACCAATGTCCTTTAAGAACAGGAATAAATTAGCATGAGGCAGGAAAGTTTGGTTTGGTGGAGTTTACTGGCGTAAAAACCATTTTTGATTATGCTGCGCCAAACATATGGTCGAGGATAAAATCTTAGTTTAGGAGTTTAGTTAAAAGGAGTGTCAAGATATGAAGTTTAAAAAAGCTTGCAACAAGTTAAGAATGACCTAAAAACAAGGTAAAATTTTTATATCAAAGAGTAAAAACCAATCATTCTTAAAAAAGTGAAAAGTTGTGGATGAGGATCTTTGTGAAGGATGTCTTTAAGAGTGATAGAGGATGAGTGGAAACAGCGGATGCGTTGATGATTAAATTGTTGACATTCAATAAGAATGTGCAGAACAGTCCAAGCAGGAAAGACGAGTTAAAATCAATACTTAAAATATTTTAAACAGATTCTGCTAAAACCAGAACAATCGATTAAAACGTGACGAATGGTAAGAAGAACATTACATCTACTGTAGACTGATCAACTGAAGAAATCGCAGCAAAACGCACAAGTTTGGATCCTTAAATATATATTTAATGGAATTTTATTAAAGGTGCAGAAATTTCAGTAATATTGCAGCATTTACAAACAAGTCTTCATAATTGAAGGGGTGAGTGGATGATTGATTGATTGATTGATTGATTGGGGTTTTATGGCACAAGGGCCAGAATTGGCCAAGCTGCTCCAAACATTTGTTTAGGTTTGTGCTAAACTGTGTAAAAATTAGGGCAAGATAAAAATGTGGAACTAATGTATATAAAAATAGTATAAATATTAAAAAATGGGAAAAGTGCTTAAATGAGAGGATAAAAGCCAATTGATTTTAAAAAAGGTAAAAGGTGAACATGAGGAGTCTTTCCAAGTAAATCGATTAAGGAAATAGAACTGGATTGAAAGTAACGTAACCGTAGAGAGTTCAAATTGGGCCATTCACAAAGGATATGAAGGACTGACATAAAGCAATTGCATTGGGTACACATTGGTGCCTGTTCTCCCATCAGCAGATGACGATGGGTGTATCGAGTGTGGCCCACTCGTAACCTAGTGACAATTGTATCCGCTTTTCTATTAGTTAGAATAGGCCAAGGTGTCACAACTGGCTTAATTGAGCGCAGTTTATTCATTGACTGGGAGTTCCAGCGGTTCTCCCATCTTGAGTGTAAGGCGAGTTTAATGTAGTGTTTAAAATCTTTTAAAGGAGTAGAATTGTCAAGGACTGCAGATGCATTTTTCGCGGCTATATCAGCTGTCTCATTGCCGGAAATGCCAACATGAGAGGGTACCCAGCAAAGAAGAATTGAGAATCCCTTGCACACAAGTCGGTCGTGCAAATCTAAAATGCTAAAAGCTAGTGGATGACTGTGACGGTGCAATGAAGACAAAGCTTGGAGAACACCGAGTGAGTCAGAGTAGATAATATAGTTATCTGCAGGGTAGTTTGATATCTCTGATAATGAATGGAGAATAGCCCTTATTTCAGCCGTAAAAATAGAACATGAGGGATGAAGTTGAAATGAGAGCGTTGAGTTAATAAAAACACATGCAAACGAAGTTTGAGTAGAGCTTTTTGAACCATCTGTAAAAACTGGTATGAAATGATGATAAAGTTCACGATGATGTGTAAAAAGCTTTAAATAAATGTCACTAGCTGTGTTAAGTCTTGTCATAGTTTTCAAAAGGATTTAAAAATTTCAATCCGTGAGGAATCCAGGGTGTTAAAAGGATAACTGGGTTAGGTAAAAGCTGTGCAGTCTCTAAATTGAAATCGTGGAGAAAACCAGCAGCTCTCGTAAAAAACGAGGGGACCACAGATGGTCTAGCATCCTGGAGACGCTGAAGGAAGCGACTTTGGTTGTAGTTAAAATATGGATGATTCGGGTTTGTTAAAATTTTAGAAAAGTAATGAAGGGTGAGCATTTGATGTCTGTGTTCAAGGGATGGGTGAGTGGATGAAGGGGGTATGTAACATTTTTGTTCAAATTGAGTTATTGGCAGGGATGAAGGCAGTATGTGTTCGCCTGTTTTTCGGAACTTACAGCAACTCTCTAGGAGCATTTTTAAGCTAGATACTAGCGTAATGAAGGAGGTATGTGACAACAACAAAGTATATTGGTAACATGATCCTGATGAAGACAAAATACTTGCAATCCAAAAGTTAGCCACGCCTACCTCTCTGGATGGTTCACGTGCCCACTAGAATATGTCTGGTTCTAACTTTTTTTTTTTCTTTTTAAGAATTCATCACACTATGTGTGTACAAAATTCATATCAATAATATGCAGCATCGGAGGAAAGAATCACAAAAGCTGTTCAATTTGTTATGCTGAGAACTTGTTATTATGTGCGAGAAGAACTGAAGTATCAATTGGAGGCGTGTAGAACAAATGGAAGCCACATTGAACCAAGAAAATGAAAATATGATCGAAAGTACTTAATGATAATATTAATTCTTGTTTACATACATGAAGAACCAGCATTACTGCTACAAACCCACAAGTAACCTGGAAATTAATCTATTGCAATAAAGTTATTTTTTGAAATACTTTTCAAATTATTACCAAATACAGAATAATATGCATTAGGTATACCTTCCCTTGCACAATTTCTCCAAACGGGAGAGAGCAGGTGTCTCATTTAGTCAGGCAACCTTTCCTTTTCTGAATGTGCTTCTCAACTTGAAACAGTCAAAAACAACACTCAAAATGTCAAAGAATGCCTTTAAGGTTCCTCGTCACACCAAGGCAGAGACACATTGAATGAAGTTTTCAAAAGTTTTTTCAACACTTTGCCAAATGATGGCATCAGAATGGAAAGTGATGAAATAAATTCTCTGGAAGACGCAATCCAAAAATTAAAATCATTACTTCAAGGAAATAAAAATTGACATCAAACAAAATATTGACAGCATAAGAACTGGTGTATTTGCAACATAAAAAGCTAATTCCTGATATACAATAATAACTGATCAGAAATGTAATGAATATTTTTTTTTATTCATATAATGAAACATTCCTATATACAAGTATAACATGCCTAGATCTGATATGTTTAAACTCTAAATCATTGCTTACTTAAAATTGGAAAGTAAGCAATTATTAAGAACGATAAGCAAATTGGTACTTCTGTGGTGGTACTAAACAAAATTATAAAATAAGTATTAAAAATATTTTCTTATTCAAAATAACTGGATTTCAATACCTTAAAATATAAAGTTAAAAAAGGATTTTATTTAAACAATTTAACCATATGCCTTTTAGACTAAAACAACAAATGAAAACTAGCCAAACCTATGCATATTAGTGGTTTGGTTTGGTTGTTTGGGGTTTAATGGCGCAAGAGCCATTTTTGGCTAAACTGCGCCAAACGTATGGTAGATAAACAAGATCACAGTGATAAAATATATGGTGTTATATTAAAAGAGGTAGATAAAATTCTAAAATAAATCTGAAATTCATAGTTGCATATGAAAAGAAAATCATGTTACCAAAAAATGGATAGATAAAGGATGAAAAGAGATAAAAAAATGCAAGTTTTAAAATACATCAGATGTAAAATATGTCTAAAATATCACATGGTGGGCAAAGATCAAGTAAAATTTCAAGGACGAAATCTATATAGAGAAAATGTTTAAAAAATGAACGAACAAAATAAGTTAGTGGTAAAAAACAATTCAGTGTAGGTCATTTGTGTTTGAAAATATTTTTTAAAAAAAAAAGAAACAACGTGCAAAAGAGAAGCACTAATGCTACCTGTTTTTATTTTTGTTTGCCTTTTCAGGTTTGGAAGGAGGTGGAGGATTGATAACTGCAGGCGAGTCCTCCAAGTCCTCCGACATGTTGTTCTCTAAGGCATCCTCTTCTGATGCAGAGGAGGAGCTCATCTCGGCATCAGCATCCGATTCACAAGATTGTAAAATTTTTTTTTCCAATGGAGGAAGGACAGCCATTGGTAAAAGCTCAATGTCAACAGAAGTAGGCCTAGTGGTTGGAAGAGGTTTCAATGTAGATTGATGGGTAGAAACGTTATCCTTTGTTGGGATAGGTTTAGTTATTTCACGGTGAGAGGTGGTGTAAAATTTTGCGATCTTTTCTGCTTTGGTGATGCTATGGTTTGTTTTAGTTGGAGAATCCATTTTCAGCTTCTTTTTATTTCTAACAAGTTGAAAATCAGTGAAGTCAGGCGAAGCCAACACTTCTTCACTGACCGGAGCAACAGATGGAGAGGATGGAATTGGCAAGTTGGTTACTGGAGGAGATGCTTTTGCAGTAGAATCAGATGGTTTAGAACGATTAACAGCAGAGGCATCCGGAGTGTTTTGGACGGATGGTACAGAAAATGATTTTTTTACTACAGAAACGTAACTATTTCCGGGAGTGGGTGTCTGTGAATTTACAAGTTTCCTTGCTTCTGGATAAGATATCTGCTTTTTTATTTTTGTGGATATAATTTCTTTCTCTTGTTTCCAGGCAATACAGTTTCGAGAAAAAGAAGTGTGCTCCCCCTTACAGTTAACACACTTCTCTGTGCGGGTGCAATCGGTACTTTCATGTCCGACTTCTGCACAACGGGCGCAGGTGAGTGTCCCGCGGCAAGAAGTTTTCGAATGTCCGAAACGTTGGCACATGAAACAGCGGAGTGGGTTGGGTATATATGTCCTGACAGAAAGGCGCATATATCCGGCCTTAATATTTTCAGGTAATTTGGCGGAGTTAAAAGTGAGTATTAGGTGCTTAGTATTTAGGAGCTGGCCATCCCTCCGTATTGATATACGCCGTACATGGCTCACCCCCTGACCTTGCAATTCTTTAAGGATTTCTTCTGTTGGAACATTGAGCAATTCTCCGCAGGTGATAACTCCCTTGGAGGAATTCAAAGTTGCATGTGAAGAGCCAGTTATGGGAATATTGGAAAATTTTTTTAGTTTGACTATTTGTTCAGATTGTTTTCTAGACTGAACTTCGACCAGCAAGTCGCCGGATCGAAGCTTTTTAGTAGATTTGACATCACCGATACTACCAGTTATGGCTTTTTCTACCAGAAATGGAGACACGGAATGAAATGATTCATCACTAGTTGATACTCGTTTGATCAGAAAGAAGGTTGGAAAATTTGATGAAGAATTGGTTGCAATTTGTTGCCCACTGAAGGGACCAGATTTTTTTTTTCCCATACGACATTTGTTGGGATTCAGGCCCGACGGCACCGCCCACCACGGAGCCCAACAAGGGAAGGCAGCCACCGGCTCTGGGTATTCCCAGCCTCGGCGCTTACCTTGGTGCTAGCCGTAACCTATACGCTCAGGATCACCCCCGGGGACAGTGACCACCTTTAACGCCAAGCCCAAGGAGTGATCCCTTCGCTTGATCCCCTTGAGTAGACCAGCCATGCGACTGGGATACCAGCCGATTGATACACCGGGGACCGAAATGTACCACCCGTCTAATGGGTCGCCACGCACGGCCAACACGTGGGGGTAATTTGCTGTCCATGAGAAGCAGGAAGCAAACGGAGCGGCGACAGCTTCTCATAGAGAGCTCCCTCGCCTACCCTCGAGGGAAAGAAAAAAAGAAATAAACTCAAGTGGAAGAAAAAACTGAAGGATACAAGACACTAGGGTACCTCGGGGTCGTGAATCCCGTCACATCTATAGAAGATGTGCCCCTGGGGGGCTATGCATATTAGTGAAAAATTCAAGAGAATGTACTCAAAGAATTAAAAATCTAAGTCATGAAAAATTATAGATGTGCAACAAAGAATAGTGGAAGTGACTACAGAAATGAAAACAAAAAATGTTATACCATTCCAAGTAATATTCTCATGAGAACTTAATCTTACTTTTTTTTAAGTTCATAGTAGACATTGGAAAATGAATAGTGTGAACAATAAATAATTTCAAAGCAGAAAATACTCTGAAAATGATTTTGCCTCAATTCTAGGGCAAAGCAGCAACCTTTTTATTAGCATATAACTATAAAAATATTATCTAATATTTAATGGGGATTTAAAGACAGCAAACAAACAGCATTAAACAATATAAATGTTTCTGTATAATACAATAATTCAGAAATTTAGATTTACATCATCATATGAATCCCCACTTCTTGGACAGGCTGATCAAGATATAAAACAAAGAAACACCATATTCACAATTCCAAGATGAAAATGCCTGTAAATTCAATGGTGCTTCACCAATTTAAGAGCCCCTACATCTGGAAATTTTGCACTGAAAAACAAAAAGGAAAAACTGTGGAGGTATTTTTTAAATTTCAATTTTGATATAAGGATGCAAGTATTTAATTTATAACAAAAATAATTAATTCACTTCATATTATAACTTTGTTTTCAAATAAATTATTGAAACTTATATCATCTTCTTACTTGTAAGTCAATTAAATTCGTTTTTAATTACTACAAAATCGCTAATATGTTTTCTTTTATTTACTTTTCACCTTCTATAGACAATGATGGAAAGGCAGACTAAAAAAACGGGTTTTGTCTCAATTAGAAATAGAAGAGATTATGGATCTGCCTTCTGATTCTGAAGTTGATCTCTATGACAGTCACATTGATCCCGATTATTCACCAATCCAGAAAAATGAAAATTCTAGCCGTTCGTTAAGTGATGACAATGAACAAATAATTGGAGAACCAACTGTCACAACAGAAACAGATAGCAAGGATGCTGGTAGTGATAAAGAAAATTTCAACCACGTTACAAAGGCTGTAAAAAATAAAAAGTCAGTAAAAAGTGACATGCATTGGTGCGTTAACAAAGACAATGATTTCTCAAAGGAACCACCAGTATTTGAACCTAAAAAAAATTCTGATTTTATTGGAGAAACTCCTTTAGAATATTTATACCGGCTCATCCCAGAGTCTTACTTGGAACAAATGTGCTTCCAAAGTAATCTTTATACAACGCAGCATGGAAAGGAAAATTTAAATATTTCTATGGGAGAAAGGAAAGTATTCATAGGTATAAATTTCATGACGACATAAGTGAAGTACGCTAGACTTCGTCAGTATTGGAGACTTGAGGCTAGGTATAATAGCAAACTATATGTATATAAACCGATTTGAAACAAAATGTTATCTCCACTTTCAGGACAGCACTAAAATTCCTTCAGACAACAAAGACAGTCTTCATACAATTGTGTCCATTTTTTTATCTCCTCCATAAAACATTTCATGAAGCAAGAAAACCAGAAGAATCTCGATCAATTGATGAAATGATGGTGCCATTTAAGGGTCGTTCTAGCCTTAAACAGTACATTAAGTCAAAACCCAAGCCATGGGGTTTCAAAATATGGGTTCGTGCAGGAGTTCCTGGCTATGTGTATTGCTTTGAAATATTTCAAAGAACAAATGGTGGGGGAATTCATCCTTCAAAGTTATACAGTGCTGCTAGTGATGTAGTTTTGTGTTTGAGCCATAATATAGCCGGAAAAAATCTTAAATTGTATTGTGATAATTTGCTTCCATTCCCCTTATTGAAGAATTCAAAAGGCAAAAAAATTACTTTGTAGGAACAATTCGATCTAATAGAATGCTAGGTGCAACTGAAAAGCCAAAGGATGCTAAATCTCTTCCGAAAGAAGGAAGGGGGGTCAGTATCTGCGACTACTTCTGAAGGAAACATAACTGTGACTCAATGGGTCAATAAAAATATTGTGTATGTAGTTTCATCTTTTGCTGGAGTGCAACCAATGGACAAAGCATAACATTTTTCTCGTGCAACTAAATCTTTGGTTGAAATAGTTAGTCCAAATTCAGTAAACATTTATAACCTTCATATAGAAGGTGTGGATTTGATGGATTCCCTTGTGGCTCTCTATCGTCATTCTCAGAGGAATAAACAATAGTATACGAGAATTTTTTACCATCTGTTGAACATTGCTGTAGTTAGTGCTTGGCTGCTTTGGAGAAAAGATGGAAGAGAAACGAACAATTTATTGGAGTTCAAAAGCAGCATAGCATAAACTCTCATAAACACAGGAAGCCCAGTGATACCAAAGAAAAAGGGTAGACCATCCAGTAGTAGTTCTCCTTCCACAGAATCAACAATAAAGAAAAGGAAATTATCTAATGTGGCAGAAGAATCGAGATTCGATAATGGCAAACACTACCCAAAGAAGTCGGAAGGTAAATTTGCATTAAAACGCAAAAATGAAAGCTGCAAAACCAAAACAAGATATACTTGTGATCATTTATAATGTTAATTTATGCCCAAAATGCTTTGAAGACTTCCATGAAAAAAAAATTTTCTGAAATGTACCCATGTAAGCCTCATTTGAGGTTGTGCTTGTAATTTCTTAAAAATTTTTTTAATTTAATCGTTCCTTTATTCCGACTCATTTTAAGGTAAACTGCATGCAATTTTTTTTTTTTTTACAATCATAAAATAATGCATGGACGAGAGGGTTAATATACATAATTAATTAAAAAAATACGTTATATTTGTGTATCTCATAATCAGGAAGTGTTATTCATTGTATTAAATATTTTTTTACTCTGCTGTGCTGAAAGAAGAGCAATTCTAGGTTTACATTAACCCACAAAACTTTATTTCCTTTTTTTTGTAATGCAAGTCACAGTACCAAATTAGGGACTGAATACCATTTTTTCATATTGAATTTTAAACTATTGACATCCCTAGTTTCTTACTCTACCCCAGAGGTCTATAAAAAACTTCTTTTAAATCAAATATAATATTTTTTTCATATGCATATAAATTTAATCTTGAAAAAGGTGTCAAATGGCAACATGAGGCACATGAATTTGCCTCTTAATTAGAATTTTATATTTACAGTACAGATTAAATCATTGCAGTTATTACGGCAGATAATATCTGTAATCAATTTAATCTCTAAAACCAGTAAATGAGAATGAAAAGTTATTTGTAACAGTAAGCCATTATATATTCATTTCCTTTAACTCTTGCAACAAAGTTCAACTTTTTTTCTTAGAAACTAGACCTGCATTCCTGTAACAATGACAATACAGGCCCATTTGAAGCCAAGGAACTGCTGAAACTCAGGGCACTAAGTGTTTCAACCTTTTTCTTCCCTTGATCATCCTTGACAAAATTCTCAAAAAAAGTTCCATCTGTTTACACACTTGCTGTTTGAACTCAGCTTTCAGAAAAGCACTTGGTCATATTTTGAAGCCGACTATGGTAGAGAAGCTGCTGACAGTATGGAAATAGTAAATTAAAAAAAAACAGCTATAGTCGGTGTAAATAGAATAGGCGTCCTTGAATAGAACACCTTGTCGCCTTGGCAACCATGCGGCAGATGGCAGCGGCACTTTTTACACAGCAGTTAAGGAGTTTCGATAGCTTTCTGCTTTCTCACTCTTTAGCGTGCACATTATAGTTTGTTCTTTTGCATTTGTTTGTTGTAAACCATTTTGTTCTCGATTACAAGTTCATTCGTTTTCACATAATAGTGCTAAAGTGCTTGTTTTTTAACACTAGAAGAGCCAGAGCAGTCATTTTGACTGTTTTCTCCATTTCAGCTTGGATTCCTAAAAAACCCGCAACCCTTCGGAAGTCACAATTTTTTTAATTTTCCTAAAAAACCTCGAAAATTAATGGTTTTAAATATGAATCGAATAAAATTAAAATTAACGAAACTATTTTTAGTTATACCTACAAGTGCCACTAGCAGTCAAAAATTGGGTAGATTCATAGTTCTCACTCAGAAAACAGCAGGAAATACTTCCCGTCTACTGCCCACCCCTTTTTTTTACGAAATGTAACAGTCAATAGTTTGCAGTTGTTGAGTCAGCTTATGTTTTGTGACATTTCATTCTTTCAAGCGCACTATAACGGCTGCTCCGAGACCGTGCCGTCTTAGTCGAGAGGAAATTGTACAACTCTTACAGGATTTATCTGAAAGTGAATCTGATGTTGAAGAGCGTAGTATTGATTTTGATATAAATTACAAGCCTCCACAAAACGCAGAGTCAAAAACTAATTCTAGTGATTCTGAAGAAAGCATGGACGAGCTATCTTCAGGCAAAAATATTCAGTCCGTTGGAGTTTCCGCAGCAAATATTTCGTCATCAGTACTTGCGCCGTCCATATAGCAAGAAATTTGTTTCTGTATTGTTATTTTTTATGACAATTTCTGACGCACTTCCATTTTTTGAAAACATAATGAATCTTTAATGTCAAAAACATGCATAGACTATTTTTCTTTTTTAGGTTCCAGTAATGGAAAGGGAAGAGGATCAAAGAGAAAACATTCATCTCACTCAGGATATGGGACAGGGAAGAAGATGCCATTTTCAAAACCATAAGGAAATCATAAATAAAGATTGAACCTCGTGGACTGTGACTTCTGCTTATCACACTACAGTTGGGAAATATGGAGCCCAGAATATGTTAAAGGAAATTCCAGGTTCAAAGTAATATGCAAAAAGAAATGTCGGGGAAAATATGTCCAGTGCTTGGAGGTTGCTTATGGATGAAT